>JAEBDU010006364.1:0-38420 GCA_016802625.1 Heliconius numata | reverse complement strand
CTTATTAGTAAACAATTATATTTTAATCACCTATATTGTTGTTAGCCAAAAAATTTTAATCCTTAAAGATTTATAAGAATAGCTGTAACTGTAATGATAATATTCATTAAGTTAAAGACACGGTAAAGGGATTACTTAAACAATAGATTTCCAGGGATTTCATTAGTTAGTTAGGCGGTGTAGACAATGACACTCGCTCCTTTCATATTCGACTTTATAATAAAAGATGTAGTTACTACTTTTAAACAGGTAATTAAGTCGTAAAAAGTGAACTGGAAATTAATATTTACCGGTTCTATGGAAAATGGTGAAATTACCGAAAAAACTGGTTGTCTGTAAAGTCGGTTTAAGTACCTACGATAATTTTACGTCATACACAACGTCATTAGAAAACATTGATAACGTCATTGGAAAACATTGGCAAATGGCAAACTTGCAGGATACCGCGTGAAGCTGAAAAAAAGGAAAAAATAATAAATAAATAATTTTTTTTTTCAGATTTTACAGTGAGTTAGTTTCAATGTTTTTGAATAGCAATGTAGGCGCGCCGTGATTTTCTTCAAAATAATGTTGTGACATTCGCATTGTAGCATGGAATACGTCAACCCTTTTAGAGTAACTGGCGGCACACGACTTGGCGAACGGTGTTCAGCCCTAAATACGACAAATTAACTCTTCGTAGCATTATACATACATCGACCCATTTACCACCGCCGTAATTATCTTAAGTCTCCGACCGAAGTCTCCGACACAGTACAGCACTATCATGTCAACAGCGTAGCTTAACTTGTTAGTAAACGTAATGTGCATCTATGAAGAATCCCATATGGAAGCTGCTGGGTTCTTCAATCAGCTAATCTATATATAGGGTTAAAAAGGGGGGAGCTAAGCCTAGCTTGTCTTACACTACACGTAAGGGTGTATTCACCTGACAAGGTAAACGCACCTAACCGGATCTTTTAGTGTCTATATCAAAATTTTAATAGTTGAGTACATTCCGCCGACATACCCTTTCTCTCAAGCTTTTTCCACAGGAGCTCATCATTTGCCAAATCAAAGGCTTTATATAAGTCTAAGAAACATATCGATACCGATATTTTCCTCTTAGTGTAATACTTGACGGTATGCTTAAGTCTGAAAATAGCATTTACAGTTATTAAACACTCCGTTCGTATTAAGACACTTCCGTTCTTCACTCTCCGTCAAATTAGTTGAGTGGGCGGACTTCAAACGCTGCGCTTTGTCTCGTTACCAGAACGACGAAATGTAAATTCCCCTGAGTGGGAATCGAATCCAGAACCTGTTGTGATTTCATTCGCACGTTTGTGCCCAAACACAGAACAGATTACCTTTATTTATTTTGAAAAGAATAGGAATTACACAAAAAATGTGAAAATAAACAAAAAAGTAATTAAATAATATACAGAAAAAGTGAATTAGATTAAATTGTCATACGAAATAAATGCTATAGTTATATTATATAGGTATCTTTATAATTTGAGCCTGGAGTATTTATTGTAATTGGTTTTATAGGTGGAATGGCCTCTAGAGCGTGTCGTCCGGAATTAAACGTAGGAAATTAACTGAAAGCTTGGTGTTAATCTGAGAGGAACTCAGAATAAATTGCGGGAGAAACTCTACATGCGCTAAATGAAAATGTTTTATCGGTAGGTGCTGGACCTAATTCATACGTTTTTTTTTCATAATTGAAATAATAATACAATAGCGCAAAATTATACAAGCATTTAAATTTCTTTATTACAATAGTACTACTTTCAAACATTTAATTTTCTTTATTACGAATCAAATGGACATTGAATTGGACTAATCCAATTAGAAACCTGTTCAATAAGTATAGGCAATATTGTTGTAAAGCTTTAAGCCTGGCTTTTGTATCGTTTGTGTGCTGCTGCCGTAGCCTTCAACTAGAGTTTATGTTTTCCAGTGGTGTCTAGATAAATACGAGGGTAAATACTGTCTGTCGTACGTATAAGTTTATGAAATTTTAATAAGCTTTGGCCATGCATACCAATGAGCTCACCTCACCTTTTTAACTGATTTCTGTAAAAGGAACAGGTTCTCAATTTGACTGTATTTATTGATGATTTTGGTTCAGTTCTAACAATGCTATCCATGAATGCATCTAAGTCTTAGATTTGTATTGATTACTCTGATTTATTGTCATAACATTCTGGCTAATACTTAAAAGAGAGAATATGTTTTGCAGTTTATGGATTATGAATATATTTTATTCATGTAAAATATTAATCTCTATAACAATATTCACGCGCATCGATTGGTGTTTCTTTAATAAATATATCGCCGCTACAAATTAAACGAATAAAATAAAGAGATCCCAGATTGTAAGAGAAAGATAGTTTTTGTTATTATCACTATGAATAAAATTATTTATTGTTTTATTATTATTTTTTATGTTTTAACAAATATTTTAAAGCTATCGTGTGCTATATACGAGGCAGTGATAAAAAAATTCAAACACTTGAGTTCAAACTACAACAAAACCGCAAGTGTTGGTCACTCGAATATGGAAATTATTTAATTATAAGTTGCGAAGGATTAAAGCTATCGGATTTAATCCAATATCTGGAAGCCCAATTAAAACTTGCCAATTTCGAATTGAACGCCTTTAAATGAGATTTATATTTTTAAACATTTTCCGATAAAGCATTTGCGAAGCAGTAATCAGGGTCCAATATTTGTTCTTACACAATTGCCTTTGTAATTTTTATTTATTAATTATACTAATTGTAGAAATTTTAATTTATTTTAATATAAATTTGGTAATTAAGTTTCAATTTGATTAACATTTTCTTCTAAACAGTCAGAAAACGAAAAACGAAGTGATAGGTATATAGTTTATCGATAAATTTTAGGAGATATCCTTACCATAACTAAAGACGCATAAAATGGAAACAAAAATAAAGAAAACATACATTTTTAGTTAACTTACTTATAAAAATCTGCAAAATAAATGAAGATTGAAAATAACGATATTATAGTTTTGAGATAAATTATTCAGTTCTTTTTATCACAAAAGTTAATTGTAAAACTTCAAATTACTCCTTTGTGTAAAGTTCCTACTGGAACTTAAATGATCACAAGTAGAAGTGGAGCGGGTAGTATCTACTTCGGGATAGTAATTGCTCATAGTTTTAAATGTTTTTTTTCTTATTATAACATATTTTTGAGGCCAGTCGTTGTGCAAGCATACTAGAGTAGAGAGAGAGATAAGTTGTGGGTTCGATTCCCACTCAAGCAAATGAAATATCACCCTGATAACAAGACAAAATGCGGTGTCGAGTTCCGACACTTAACACGCAATGCCTAGTGTCTTAACACTAGGTTCCAGGTTCCCCCTGCTGCACCTGCTAGATACGGGGCTCATATAGCGGAAGCTAATAAAACAATAAAATCTAAAAAATAATATTTTGTTACCCAATACACTGAACACAGGTATGTTGTGCCCATATTATTGAACGTATTATTAGAATTAACTTAAAATTTCTTAAAAATTTCTTAAAACTTAAAATTTTATTAGAATTAACTTAAAATTTCTTTTCAGGATATGCCTATACTACCTACCTGAATTGGGGGCCCAGTTTTTGGAAAATAAAACAAATAATTTTAGTGCCCTTATACATAACCTATATAAGGTTCCAAGTCGAAGCCTGTATAAAAATACGTATATGTTTTATTTTCACATAAATTGTAAAGTTAAAAAAAAAAACGGACAGTACTCTATTTAATAACGGTTCAGTTAAGAAATATATTTTACACATAAATTTATCTTCAAGTAGAAGCGCTGTACTGCAACAAAAGAATTAAATTAATAGTAAGCAACTATTTGCTTCTAGTTTATGATATTATTTCTTTTACTTTTCCTTCTACAGTCATGTGAAAACGGACAAGAAACTGCCAAGTTACGTGACGTAAATGCGAAATAAAGTGATATTTTGACGTTAAGCAAGAAAATATTATACGAATAGTTAATTTTTAATATAAAAATAACCTATTGTGAATGTTTGTACAACTTTCGCCACTTCAAAATTTTACGAATTTCCATATAAAATAATTGTTTAGTGACAATTTATTACATATGTATGAGACAATAGTTTAATTGGTTGTTTGTAAAATATTGTTAAAAAATACTAGTTTGTTTTCTAAAATATAAAAAAAACAAAATGTGAATTGAGTATCGTACTGCAATTAATGAACATTTCTATATCAAATCAAAATGTGGAGTTTGAAAACTTCATTATTTGGTTTTAAATTGGGTGACATTGAGGCCAGTAGTTGTGCAGGGGTACAAGAGTGTGACGTGACAGGTTATGGGTTCGATTCCCACCCGAGAAAATGAAATATGCCTGCCTACCCTGCTACGTGACGAATACAAAGAAAAGTGAAGCTAAAGAAAAATAATAGGTTACAAACATATTAGTTTTATTAAAGTTAAAGTAAAGATATAAATTATAAAATATTGTAATATCAGTTTTAAAACTCTTTCTATAAATATTTCTGAATCGTAAATCATAAACGCTATCACTATCCCTTGCAGGTAGCGCCTCTTAATTTACGACTGGGTTGTATAAACCAGCTTAAATAATGGTTCAATAAGTATTTTATATAAATAAAATTATTATTTTATTCAAAATATTTTATTTTTTCTTTAGATTAATGTTTTTTTAATTTAATCTTTGAAATGGATTGCTAATGCCAATACAATGAAAATTACAACAAAGTGAAATAAAATGTAAAATCGTATTAATATTAAGCTTTGAAACTTTGATTGTATTTTTAAGCTACCGTACGACGGATTATACCTA
Organism: Heliconius numata; assembly: GCA_016802625.1. Classification (NCBI taxonomy): domain Eukaryota; kingdom Metazoa; phylum Arthropoda; class Insecta; order Lepidoptera; family Nymphalidae; genus Heliconius; species Heliconius numata. The sequence goes on along the minus strand of JAEBDU010006364.1, from coordinate 33,576 downwards.
TTTAGAAAATGACCTATTGAAATAATGTTTATAATAAGATTATTATTAGATACGTAAAAAAAGGTACTTATTAAAGAAATAAGAAGTAGATAAAAAACAGTCTTTATATAAAAACAATATATTTTTTTCTATATCTCAAGTACATTCAGTTTAATAAAAGTTGGAACGGAGTGACCTATCACTAGATTTCTGCTTAGCAACTCTTGATATCGTGGGTTTATTTATTTGTTTACATGTTATGTGAAAAAGCTCTCTATTCTAGGTTTGTAATAATATTATTATACACGTATTCTAGGTTTGTAATAATATTATTATACATAGGGGAGAGCGGGGCTAAAAGTTACCGAGGTAAGTTGTTCCGATGGAAATAATTTCGCGGAGAAAAGTGATAGGAATATTTAGTAAACATATAGTGAAATGCAATGTGATAGCGCACCCATGGCCAGCATATTGAACAATACAGTGGCACCCGAAACCTATGGAATAGCACACGGGTGTCGTTGGTGCACGATTGTAAATATTTTTGCATTTCATATTTTTGGTCTATCTCACAAATTTTAACGATTAGCCCCGAGTATGTTAGTGTTTTTTTACATTATATTACCTACTATTTCGGAACACTATTTGTGAATTATTTGTATTTTCTATATCTTATTTATATAAATTTTTTTTTCAACACATGTTTTTGGGGCTAGATGTTCCCTTTTTTTGGGGCATGTTGTGACCTGTTGTTGTGACGAAAAACTTTCGCCAATTCATTTGTACCAATAATGGGATATAAATATTGTAATTTTTCATACTAAAAAATATTGTAATTTAGTAACATGCGGACTTATGCTCGGAAATCAACTTGAGGTTATGTGTCATATGAGTTGATGCAAAAGGCAGCGGATGTAGTTTTCAAAGATTGCAGGCATATACATATTAAGTACGAAAACCTAAAGGTATAAAATTTTTGTTTATTATTTTGGTTTAACAAAATCAAAATAAGTTTTATTTTATGTAAAATTATCTTTTACTTTTTAGTTCCCTTGTTTTTCGGCTCGGTTTTTTTTTGTTCAAAATTAATTCTTTTTACGATTTTAAGTAATAAGTAACCTTAAAAGGATACTTCTTAAGCGAGTGTTGGTTGTGGTGGTAGTGGTTGTTAACGAGTGGCATCTTTAGTGATATGTAAAACTTGACTCAATTAGGTATTATTTTTGTGGAAACTAACATTTTGGTATATTAACAAATACATAAAAAATATTCGGGCGAATTGGGAACCTCTCCCTTTTTTGAAGTCGGTTGAAAATGAAAACTTCTTTTTTGAGGTTGATTGAAAAGAAATGCAACGATGGGTAATCTTACTTCTGACAATAATTTTAACAAAGTTTTCCCTTGTAACTATTCCAGTATAATTAATATTTACCAAAATAAAAACAAATTTTCTCAATTTTGATCGGATTTTATAATCAGAACCTAATCAAACTTTCATCAAACTATCCTTGAAGTGTATCCTTTCAAATAAGAAAAGAATCATTAGAATCGGTTGGCGTGATATTGAGTTATTCGTTATTTTGTCGCACACGTACCAATACAAATTTAATACTTATGTGATTTTCTCATAGATACCATTGTCAAAAATAGACAAAAAAAAATTGGTTCCCACATGGGAAGCACTACCTTTCAAATAAGAAAGAAACATCAAAATCGGTTCACCTAATCAAAAGTTATGAAGTAACATACATAAAAAAAAGAAACAGTCGAATTGATAATCTTCTTTTCTTACAGAAGTCGGTTAAAAAAGATTTGCTTTTGCGCCTGGTAATTATTATGATACTGTTGATTATTCCTTAAATAAACAGGCTTTGTTCGATTATTTATTGTTTTTTATTTTGCAAATAATAGCTTTAAAAATATGGTAACAATTTACCCCGGTCTGTTAACAACTTGCCCCAAGTCGGGGTAAGTTGTTACTTTCCGACTTCAGTCATAAAAAAAATCATAATAAAAAATTCTTACAAAGAATACCCCAAATTACTGTTTTAATTGCAAGTCTAGATATGTAAGTTGAATTTGATTATATTGTATAAATACTAAAATCAAGTATTCGTAGCAATATTTGAGGTTAAAAAAAAATCGGAACTTTTGGCCCCGCTCTCCCCTACATTAGTTAATAAGCTATATAGCTTATTAACTAATTTTATAAACATATGATTTTGCTATTAATCACGTAAATGATTAAAATCAGCTCGCTGTATCCCGCGTGCAACACAAATAGGCAGAGGGAACCTATTGCTAAGACACTCCGTTCCACCGGAAGATATTCCGCCGAATTCTGGAGACATTGCGTGTTGAATGGCGGAACTCAACGCAGCGCTAATCCGCATTGCAATTATTATTACCAGTTAATATGTATAATAAAGCTATAATGAAAAGAGTATTACGTAATTGGTATAATTTTATGTGTAGGTGTTTTCCTACAATGGCGGTCGTTATCCCTACTGAGATTATCAAGATTTCCACACCGCGAGATTTCAGGCTGCGAAGTTTTGTCGAAGATACAAACTTGTTAATGACGCCTTAATGTCGATACTCGTGTTTCTCTTAATTACCTTACTGTGAAACACTATTATATACATTCTTACGAATACTATTTATTGTCCATATAAAAATAACTATAGTTTAAACGTAGTAAGAATTAAAATTTGTATAAGATTTCTTGCTAAAAGTTATTTAATAAATCACATATTACATAAACTGTAGGAAAACACCAAGAACCTATAGTGTCAATAGAGAAAAAAAAGTAACCCGAGTAAATTCTTAAAAAATATATCCTACTATAATAAATATAATTATAAAGTAAACAAAAGAAACTCTGAAATAAGACAGTATACATTTTTAAGACATTTTAATTAGATATATTGTGCTCATAATGAAAGACAAAAGAACCCTAACCCAAACAAAAGAATGTACAATTAGAATGCCAAAGGGAATTTGAGAATACACTGCCGTCTGAACTAATCTCACGTGGTCGTAATTACGAGAGTCCGCGTCCATTCCTCGCGGGAACATTATAATTCATGGCAATGTGGTCTGGCTACACCGAGCCTTCCCTGAGGCCAGCGAACGATCTAACCAAGTATTAATTAGGTTTTATTTTAGCAGAGGTAGCTTAATGTTAAGACACACCGTTCCCCATTTTCCGCCGAATTCTCGAGGCTTTGCGTGTTGAGTGGCGGAGCTCAACGCCGCGGTTTGCTTTGGCACCACAGCGAAGAAAATGAAAATATTAAATACTTCATTTCCTCGAGTGGGAATCGAACTTGTGGGTTCGATCTATCTTATCGCGTTTGCAGTCCCCAGGTACTTTGTGCCCCTAAGCTACGACTGGCCTGGCCTGGTATTTTATAAATACATTCTTTACAAAAGTAAAACAATGCCATGGTTTAATTAAAATCATATTCTTAGTTCCTACCTACATTCAGGGAGTATGTAACGCCTAATGTACGTTTAACCTCGTTTAACCTTGTTAACGCGCACAAATTTACGCTGGGAGCATATTAGTGAAGAAATGTTACAGATGTGTTACTTCGCACAATTTTAGTATATAATATGTGATTTTTTAATGATATATTATATTATATGTATGGGGAAAGGAGTGTCTCAACACTAAGTTCCCTCTGCGTATCCTGCTTTGAGAGGGAAACAGCGTGAAGTTGATTTATTTTTTATATATATTCTTTTTGTTTTGATTACACAATATATTAGTATCGAGACAAAGCGCGGCGTTGAGTTCCGCCATTCAATACTTGATCCCTCCAGAATTCGGCGGAAAGTTTTAAGTCTTAACACTAGGCTCCCCCTACTACGGTAAACGGGATATAATAACAATAGCTAATTATTTATATATAGGTATGTAAGCTATTAACCGTTTTGTGGTAAGCGATTAGCAAGTTAAATTAGTGATGTAGGAAAATAGAGCTACTCTACACGCGTAGGCATAGATTACATCCGTCGTTCGAAGTTTAATCAGAAGCCTAGAAACTAATATTGGTATCTACAGCATAACTTACGCTTACATTTTTTTTTAAATAATTAAAATTATATTTTATTTATTAAGAATTTGTTTGAGAAAAGATTTGTTTCTAAGAATACTAGAAAGGTAGGTATGATTTACTGTGTTATGTTTCACTAGAAGATATTTTGTTATGTCTGGTTTGTATCTACTATTGTTTACAGTCATCGCCGCCTGTGGACTGTGGACGCAACCAGTTGTGGGTGCAATATACATTCAGAAAAAAATATTATTTGATATTTTCATTTCCTTGCTTTTGAAGGTGAGAATCGGAGTCTTTTAACACAGCTCTAAACAGGATACAGCTTAAATGTACAAAAATATATTATATTATTAGTATTAAAAAGTATTCATACATTTATTATACAATTGTACAATTTATTTAGAAATTAAATGAATTGTTCCATATATCTTTGTCTTCCTTATAACAATTGTTCTTTGTTACGGTCCGTAGAAAGGTTCAGGCACTCGTAACATGAAGTCTCTTAGTATGTCTACTGAATATATTTTATTTCATAATCATAATAAGAATTACCAACAATAAGTTCATTTAAGCCTACCGACGCCCACTGCTGGACATCGGCCTACGGACCAGCAAGCCGATCAGTCTTGCGCACATCCAGTGGCTTCTCGCGACCCTTAGGTACCAGATTGTCAGTCGACCTGATAGAGGACCTGCTCCAGTTCGTGACATTCGAGATTTTTTTGCTCTCAACAACCATCAATTCTCCTCGCTATGTGTTCCGTCCAACCTATTCGGCTATGCAATTTTTCGAGCAATAAGTTGAGATAGGCCTTGAGTCCTTTTATGAGATTTATAGCAGCCAATATTTTTTAAAATTTAAACAAAATCATTCAAATAAACAAAGTTTGATTCAAATTGTAGCGATTAATAATGTAATCTTTCCAAAGACAACAAAGTGAAAGTAACTAACTTTAAATCAATACGAAATCCGTCCTATCCTTTAATCTTTATAGATAAATGTTTTGTACTAATAGCCTCTGTAATTACCAAAAATATTTTTCAATTGTCTGTCATCTTTCGAGAAAAAACAAAATCCAAAGAAGAAAACTACATAAACTACAATATTAACTTGTTTTCTCGTATAAAAGATATTGTTACATAAATTAAGGGATGAGTGTTTTTGTTAGCCCCTACTTTTTGTTACTTGCCACCAGTCAAATATCTCCATATATTGCAGTGAAAACCACATTATGTAATTAGTTGTGTAATTCACTAGAGACTCGTAATTTCTACGTTAACGATCCATATAATATAACTTGCAGTTTTAGTGACAGATTAGCTCATTATAAAAAGCGACAATTGTAGTTTTACACTACTTTACTTTCATCATCACCTCTCTGTTCTTAACAGCGTTCAGCTCCGTTCTTAATATAATCATTTATTTATTCAGCTTCACGCTATATTCCGCAAGTAGTAGGGTAGGCAGATTTAGTCTAGTGTTAAGACATATTGCTCCCCACTTAACGCCGAATTCTGGAGGCATTACGTGTTGAGTGGTGGAATTCAACGCCGCGCTTTGCCTCGATACCAGATTGAAGAAATGATTTTTTTTCTGGAAAAAGATAAGGCAAACGAGGGTTCGAGTTATCTGATGGTAAATGATCACCGCCGCCTACGACCCCGTGTAAGGAGCTACAGGTGCGTTGCAGGCCTTGAATAAATCAAGTATATTAAATATTCCATTTACTCGATTGAGAATCGAACCCACAACCTGTCGCGCTTACAGTCGCACGCTTGTGCCCCCACAATTGTCCTCAAGATGTAATTCTTGTCTTCTAAAGTCAATTTAGATGTACATTGTTAGTTAAGTAACTGTATTTATGAGCTCAGTGTTCGACCGCAGTCAAACTTCGGTGTTTGGTCACAAACAAACCAAGATTGTCAGTTTCTACTGCACTCAAGCATTCTAATTAAGATTAATTACTATATCGAAAGCATAATGCTTAAATATTTTATTAGTACTTATATATTTACATTTAAAGCCTTTAATGGATACTATTATAATATTATATTATCTATATTAGTGGATATGGATTAAAACTTTAAAATTAATTTAAAGTTTTAATCCATACACACAAACAAGCTTAATTGTCATAGCCATAATATCTGTTTATCTTTTATTCTCCCTTCCAAACTGCTATTAGGTATATCTGTAATATTTTTTTAAAGAAATTGATGAAGATTATTGCTACTTTCATAATATAGTAAGCAAATCCTATTAATATACGGTAACTAAAATGTTTTAATTTCTTGCCGTCTTAGTATGTGTGTTAGTGGAAGTAAAAACTTGGAAGCTCAATTTAACTCATTTTCCAGTTTCGATTAATTAAGTAAAATTCAAACTTCAAACTACTACTAAAATTTGGAAAAGGACTTCAGTTCAGATGACAGTCAAATTACATATAATCAATATTGTAGTTAATCAATATTATAAAATGGTCGTCGCATCAAAATGGCGGATTGCAAATTTTTGCACTATACCCTAAGAGGGGTATCAAATGAAAGGGCTTGATTTATAAAATACAATACACCATTAAAAATTCTAGAAAAATTGCTGTTATTTTTTTTTAATTAATATTTTATTTTCACAAGTGTTGTTTTTTATCTTCTTCATCATCATATTCATCTTATATAAATTTAATAGGTTCATATGTATGTAAGAATTAATAACACATTATTAATTTATCAAAAAAATATATTTAAAAATATAAGAATAAAAATCCATATTTAATCTGTATTAAATATGGACTTTTTGACATAAGCCATACCTAATTTTGGTAACCTTTAACTGTGCATATAGATTTTGAATCAAATAGAATGCGGTTTGACATTTAGCTGAAATAGCAAAGATTACACTCTGGCCGCAATGCACCAATCTGATGGAAGCTCACACAGCCTGTGTCCAGAGATAAAGGCATTAGAAGGATCAAGTTATGTTAATACGTGAAATCGAACGTGATCTGAAGTTGTATCAAATAAAGAGTGCAATAAAATAAAGAAACCACTAAATTTTTGTAAAAAATATACTTATTCTTTTTGTATGAGTTATAATTATTCGTCCTTATAAATTATAGTTTTATTATATTTTTCGAAACTCTTCTATAGTTTTTTTACAATATTATAATAACATTCATTTTATAAACATCTACAAGACACAGAAAAGATATTTCCAGAGTTTTCTTCAATATTCAACAAATTTATACTGTAATATACCGAAGAAAAGGTTGAAGTTTGTACAATTTTCATTGATCGCGTAATTTAATCTACCTGAGCATAGCAAGGGCCCTAATATAATAATAAAAATGATATTATTTTAAATGTAAAGCCATTCTAATCCTTCCCATCCAGCCATTATTTCGTACTCTGTATTTTTGCACAGATACTATGTATGCAAAAGGGACGCTTAAATTAAAAATTCAGCACTTCAAAGTGAGAACAGACGGACGATAAAACCAAGCTAATTGAATTCCCTTTGTAAAGAATTGTTAATTCTTTAAGACTTGGGTGTTTGTACCATTGGTTTTAATAATAAAATATATATTGGCGTTTATAAAAAAATATTAATAAAAGCATTTTTTATTCGTTGGCGCCAAATCTACTCAAATGATTATCATGAAACTTTGAACAAATATTTTTAAAGGTATTAGAAAGGACATAGGCTACTTTTTCTTAAAAAAATATATTTAAAAAATCTCCTATAATATAAAAATAAGTTTAACGTAAATGCTTTCGTGATTTTAAAGGCGATATTTTTACTGGCTTTATTATATTCGAAACATATTTGTTTCTTACGTTATCTGAAGTGAGGTGCGAAGCTGAGGTGTGAAGTAAGCGGTGAATACCTTGCATACTTAAACAACGGCCTCACATAATGTCGTATCTTTTATGACTTTTAACTGTCGTAGATCGTATTATAAAGAGAAAATACCATAAAATATTTTCCTACAAAAAAAAACGGTTTAGTACGAGTCGGACAAAGAAAAGTAAAAGAAAATACATATTTATTTTATATTTTATAATAATAACAATAGAATTTAATGTAAATTGTTCTCCCAATTTTATCTACCTCTAAAAGCCTGCAATGCAGACTCCTTTGGAGAAATAGGTTTAAGGTGAGTAGAAAGAATGTCTTAAACTATTTCCTTATAATGCGGTGCCAACAAAATATATTTTACATTCTATCGCATACATTTGTATTTCAACGACAAACACCTTTAGATTTTAAAGTGCACAACTGACACAATTTAGAGCAATTCGCGCGTTAAACTTAGAGCCAGCAGTTTTGCAAATTTTTATATTGTTTTCTATTTCGAATTGCATGCCTTGCATCTTTATCTTGGAGCATAAGGTAGTAGTTATGGTCCATAATAGCACTATTTCCTACGAATGTATTGTGTAATATAAGTCGAAAATGATAAAATACTCTATTACTATTTTTACTTTTTTAGTAAATTTTGATTGCCACTTTAATATCTTACCTAATAATAATACTTTATTGTACACCACAAAATAAAGAGCAGTAAAAGATTGAAAAATATCACTTAATAAAATGCACAACAGGCGGCCTTATCGATATAAGCGACCTATTTATTCATTTGTCATTTAAAAAAGATTATCGCGAGTCTTGTTCTAATTTCACGTTTATTTTTTACTTTATATTTGTTACCTATACTTTTATATTGAATATATGTATTATGAAATTTAAAAAAATAACAAATATAATATTGGTAATATTTTGAGATATCTATTAATTATCTTATTTTAAAACTGTAATTTTGTCACATGTTCTATATTAAAACACACTATAATCAATATAAGAGAGACCAGTCTGACCCAAAGAAAAATTTTGTTAATTCATATAAATATAATTTATAAGTTTATGTACAATAGAGATTCTTCCCGTTAGATATCTGTAAAATTTTAAATTCCAAAACGGATCATTATCACTTACTTTATTGGTTAGTAAAAATATTGTTAATACATTTAACTCAAGCACTAAACGTGATTAATATTCGATAAGAGAAAATGAATTGAAAATTAGCGTGAACGCTCAGTATTCGTTTGATAATGCCAAATTAGTTTATACCGTTATGTTTTTTTAAATTAATATAATGGCTTTGTTTGCGTTGCTATTTATTAGTAAGTTAAAAAAATTATAATTGGATATTTAAAAGACAAAAATAATATTAATTTACATTTTTTTTTAAATTTCTAATATGATTTTCAGGCGTGGAAATTTTATATAGTGTCCATGGTTTACAAATTAAAAATAAAGATTTGAATGATATTTTGGACTCTGTTGACAACTCTAAGGATGTACAACAAAGAGACTTAATTCGTGCATCACCACCTTTAAGAGATGACAATGACGATTTAGCACGTCTCATTCAAAATATTGAATTTAATAATGATGATAGAGCTTCATCTTTAAAAAAATATGACTCTTTAGAAACATATGGTAAAGATGTACTGTATAATTATCATGAAAATTTAAATCCTTCACTTAAGTCGCTAATAAAGCAATATAATAATTTATATAAGAATAAAGTAAGAGTGGTTGATAGTTCTAAAAAGAAAAGATCACCAAAATTTCATAATCATACTCCACCTGGGAACAGTGACTATTCTAAACTCTACGTAATCCTGAATCCAAAGGTTGATTTGCCAAAATCATCTGCAAAAGACATAGCTAAAGTGTAAGTAGGATTCCATTTGCTATTAAAAAAATTATAATTTTGTCGCGATGGTGACAGTGATGTACATATTATATAGGAAATATTATAGGGTTAATTTTTTTTGTCAGCAACATGCAGTAAATAATTTTAATTTACAGGATTTCCTCTTTGTTCTCAAACTATGGTTCATATAAAAAATCTAAAATATTGGATCCTAGCAAAAATATACGATATTACAAGGGATTCGCAGTAAAAGATAATAGACGGCGAATTAAAGAGTCAAAAGAAAGTAAGTAAGCAATAAAATTCTTTCATAATTTTATTACGCTGTATTCTCATGTAGCTTAAAAAGCTCGTTAACGGCTTTGTTCTTTATAAAATTGCATTTTCAAGAAAGAAATGCATTGAAAGAATTTTGCGTTCATTTTAAGCGGCCTTCTTTAACTCGATTATTTATTTTCATGTACATAGTTACATATTTTACTTCATTTAACTAAAAATAAGCGTCCTACTTGTAGAACTATGATTAATTAGTTAGTGAGTTTTGAGTGATACATTCATTTAGCTTCATGCTATATACCTCATATTGCAGGACAGACAGTTGGAACCTCGGAATCCAGTGTCAAGACATTTCATTCCAAATAAAATACATTCATTCCCTATTTTGCGCCAAATTCTGGAGGCTTACTTGAGTGATGAAACTCTATGCCGCATTTGGCCTTGTTACTAGAGGGAAGGAATGAAAATATTTAATATTCGTAATGAAAATATTAAATTATAATAATACAAATATTTAATAAAACCATATATTTTAATAAGCTTATATAGAAATCAACAAAGCACCTATAACTCAGTCGTTAATAAGCTTGATTCTTTGTGATGTTATAGAATACGCGTTAAAGGATTCAATAGAGCGTGAATACAAGCCGAAGAGAGCAAGGGCTGATTACGGTGGCGGAGGTCGCACAGCGATCCCATACATACGCCATCGAGGTGATATTTACGAACGGGAGTGATGACCTTTGGAAGAAGGTTATATAAATAAATGGAATTCAATATTTTCTCCTGTAATTATTTGCTCAAATTAATAAGGAATATTCGTTTGAAAATTAACAAATTGTTTTTATTTTATTTTGATTGGCAGATAAAATTTCAAAGTATGTAGTAGGAATAGCTGTTATGATTTATATTAGCAATTTAATAGACTTTCGTATTATAATATAAAATCGAATTGGCTCTACTTTATTGTTTTTTTAACCAAGCGAAAAATATTAATGAATTGTAAAAAAATTGTGCCTACCTAAGTATATAGTATTAGATATCCTTAAAGAGTTATATTTTTTTATCAATTGAATTTATTAGAAACAAAGACAAAACTTACGGTTTTAATTATGAATAAAGTTTTATATATTAAATTATTTAATAATAATAAAAAAAAATGTTTTACGGCTTACGTCACTTCTGTCAAGTACATGATTGATCGCACAACTGGGCTGAACATCTGGTTAAGACAAATGTTCCTTACTCCATATTATACAGGTAAAACAAGGCGGGCACAAAAACCGTAAACAATTGCAGGTAATCTAAAATAGGTTAGTAAATAAAACGGTTTTACGATTCAAATGATTTACTAATGCATTTTTTTTCTATAATTTATTTTAGAGTATATCACAGTCATCACTTTAATAAGTGCATCAATATAAATAGTTTACTCCTGTATTACAATTAGGTATCTATATATAATATATTTAAATTGAATTTTTATTAGTTTATTAAATATTGACTAGAATTTATACAATTACTACAAATATAAATTAAATATACATCAGACTAGGTGAAATGGTGCAATATCAAATGTTTGGTGTTATATATAAATTGTGTATGCTAAAAATTCTAAATATTTTTGATATATGGCATCCCATTCGAAGCATGGCTGTTTGTTTTATGAATTGAATTTGCTCTGGACTCAGCTATCGCTTCAGCCATTGATTTCTCTCGAATGGGACTAGATCCATCCGTATATCCAAAATATCAATTGCTGTCGACTTTATCTTCTTAATATTTATTTATTATGATATGAATATTAAATATATGATTTTATTTTTTTAAGCGTAACGATGAGATACATAGGTACTATTTCCTACACTGATATTTAAAAAAAATTATGTATCAAGAGTTTTTATTATTTTGATATAAAAGTAAATAATAGGTTATTACTATAGACATTTTGAAGTTCATATAAAAATATTAGTAGACGAAATTTTATTATCGATATTTTATAAATATAATATGAATATACAATCAATCTAATTGAAAGCTAATTCATAGATAATAATTGTCACTATTTTAGTAATCTATTATTATATTTATTAAATAATACACAGTTAATTCTTATAATTATAAATGTTACTCCAGGACTTAAAGAATAATTGACTAGAATATGTAAGTTGAACTATGTAAGAATTTTGAATAGGCCATATCTTATAGTAACGATAGAAGTGAAACTTTATAAAAAAACATTAAAACTTATATAAAACCAATACATATTCTTATATAATCTTGGAATAATTAAAAAAAAAAGAAATTTTGAATTATATCTGTGGGAGTTGTTGATATACTTGAAATGTTTTGAAGAACCTGAATGTTTATTCTTGTTCGTACTGTATATACTTTTACACATCGGTGACTATTTTATTAAGTTAGATATGGCTAAGCATTAAAGTTCTTCAATATCCTCCCAATAGAACTTTCAATATCTCCTGAAAAGCGTCTATATAACGATTTAAAGAGAGGGTTATATTGCGTAAAATTTTATTGGATCGTTAAAAATAACTCGAGAGAGAAGTACCTAATGCATATTATTAAGGAGACTGAATATTATTTTGATAAGTATCAATATCTTGCGAGTCTATTTCTTTCATCTCCATTAGAATATTAATGATTAGACCTAAAAAAAATAATTTAAATTATACAATAACATATATAAATATTGTTATGTTAACATAAATAATTTACAATACATATAAGAAAATAAGACTTTTAATTATAATAATAGGACGAGCGTCGTTTACATCTTACATTTAATGAGATCTTAACTCATCCTCGGATGCGTTGGAAGACGAGATAATTGGACATAGCCTTCCTACCTTTATAACTAAGTACTAATTATGTATTATTATACATAAAAATAATTTAATTCTTAAACAAGTAAGTAAGATATTCAAAAGTTGAAGTAAATAAACTATTTAGCTATTTAAAAACCAATGATTATACTTTTTTAATAGGAAAAATACAATGCCCACTTAAAGACTGGGTCTATTGTATGCTGTGGTCGTTTTAAACGGCTTAGATAAGTATCTACCATCAGACTACTTAAAACTACTCTACGAGAATTTAATATGAGCAGAGACTGCATATGTAGGATAGACTAAAAATTATACATAAATTAGATTCTAATTTTGACTAAATAATTAAAATATGTAATGCGAATATAAATAGCGTGCAACGAAAATAAATATTTATATTTTAAACTACTTAAACGCAATTGATCCCACTCCAGGCTATTCACAATATCTCAAGCATATCGTGCGTCTTACTTACCTAAGCTTATATTATTATAATATGATATATTTAATTGATTCGCCACAATACACTTCGCGGTTAATGGTACGTAATTAACACTTCATGTTGCATCTTTATTTGTTTAGCAATCTAATGGACCCTTTCATTTCTACACATCTATAACCAATCATTCGCTTTAAACCTACGTATAATATCATAGATGTGTTCACTTATAGTTTATGAACACTTTAAATTTTATTGTTTCACTGGTGTTTTGGATTAAATCCAAGTTATGATAGGAGGAGTTCCGAGATATCTGAAAGTATTGGATATTAGTTATCGAAACTTATTTTAGTTTCTTTAAAATGAATCTAATTAAAACTGATTTTAAACACAGATATTTATGAATATGAAAGAAAATGGAATAAAAATGATTTAAATATGTATAAATGGCCATCAATCAGTACTAAATGTCACATAATATAAACGAAAAGGCATTCCAATTCAGAACTCATCCTATAATATCCGGGCAATACAGTTTTCATTCAAAATTTGTCCGTGATTGAGGGTCGCCGCGTGGGCGAGACCTGTCACCCTCAGAGGTAGTTCGGGCGTGACATACAACAAAGCACGCCCATGCCTTTGTAGAGGGATCCTCGCCGCTTGTTCCTCCATAGGCCGTTCACGTCGTCGCCTTTAAGTGCAACGTTGGTTTCTGTAACAAATGTACTTTTAAATCCTATTTGTTCGTTTCCGGTATTTTATAGTACGAAAAATAATATTATATTGCGTTTTCGTTATAGCAGACGAAACACTTTGTCTCCAGAATTTGGTGGAAAGTGGTGAGCCGAGTGTTAAACTAGGTTTCCTCTGCCTATATGCGGGATACAGCGTGAAGCTGACAAAAAAAAGCAAAAGAATAAATTCCAAAAATATTAAGGTGTCGCGTTGGAATCTGAATCAGTAAGGCATTATAACAAATAAAAGAATGCATCAATTTATTAACTTAAAATAAAATCTGACAAATTGACAACCTCCTCCTTTTTTTGAAGTCGGTTAAAAATACTCAAATATGTATGTTCTAACTATAAATATTACACTTAAAAAAGTTATTAAAGAAATATTAAAACATAATTTTCGTTTTACCATCATCGTTTTCTTTTTATGGAATACCGTACCGGACCGTATGGAAACCTCGTTACATTCATTTATTGGCGAAACTCAATAACGCACTTTGTATAACCATATTGGACAAAAGATTTAACATTTACAACATAAAGTATTCAACATTATTATTATATTTCACTCATTATTTGTTTTCTAACTCCACCCATATATTACCAGGGTAGGCAGAATGAACCTAGTATTAGGACACTGTGTTCTCCACCTTTTCCCGAGTTTTCGAGGCATTTCGTGTTGAGTGGCGGAACTCACCGCCGCGCTTTTGGTACCAGATTAAAATATTAATAAATAATAATTCATTCCTTTGAATGGCGATCGAACCCATAATCATCGCGTTGCATTTACACATTTGTGCCCCTACGTCGAGGCGGCCTCATTAATTAAGGTCTTTACATGTATATAGAATTTCACGATAAGTCTGTATTTACTTTGATCTTGATGATTTATTAATTAGAAGTGAGAGGAAGAGAGGAGATGACTCGATTTTATATTAATTAGGGCAATACCTCAACACGCAGTTTACTGCAATGTCTGTGAACGGCGAAGTTGTCAAATATATTGTAGGATGTGGATTATCAGCTTCACGCCATATATATATGAAAACCAAAACTTTAAAGCTAACGTAGTCTCATTAGCCATTAGGTTAACTAAAAGCGCGACGAAAGTCAAGAAAATTTTATGTGTACGCTTATGTCCCTTAACTTCATAAAATTTAAATATTTTCTGTTATTCTACAGCTATTTATAAATTATTTTCTTGGGTCGCACCAAAACAATTAAGTATTATTAGAGGAGTTACATCTATCAATGAGATCTATGCTTACCTAAATGATTAAGATTTTCATGCTGTGGCAAGTACTCCTGAATGTCGCTGACGATCCTCGTTATCTCTTGCGTGTCTTTGGCGATGCTGCACAGCTCCTCTTGGTTGAAGTCCGGCGTTATTTGTTTGCACAGCAATATTTGACTGATGACATTACCAAAGTTTGATGGTCCAGCGCGGTTTTCTATTAAAAAAAATATATGATTCAACCAATATATCTACGTATATTTTTTATGGCTATTTTTAAAAGTAATGCTTAAAATAGAGCATTGCTATTTGTTTTAAATCTCAATTTTTACCTTCTTAATATTTAATTCACTGTTAAGAATATTTAATAGTGGCAGTGTTACTTGAGACGGCGCGTATTGTGCGGAGGTTCCTCTCTCTGGAGCCCTAGCCACCGATGGCTTGGACCCTTGTCCCGCCCTCGGAAGAGTGGTTTTTTTTTTATTTTTAAATGTAAAATTGATTCACTAATTTAATAAAAGTATATTCTTCTTTAACGTATTTTTAAAATACTCTCCGATATCAAATCTGTAATATATTCTATTTTACTCTAATTATGAGTGTTTTTTAGAATAAATGTGTAAATGTAGCTTATATTACCATAGTAAGAAGTCATGTCCATCGGTACAAGTTGCACTAGGCGGTGGCACTTGGCGAGTTCTCGGAGAAGCAGTTGTGACATGAAATACAGCAGAACTAACTGCGGCTGATCTGCGCAACCTTCACTTGATGACCTGTGCAGATAAATTTCAATTATTCAATATGATTTTTGATAAATGTTATAATATTATAGGAAACAGTTAGTCGTAGCGCAGAGGCACAAGCGAGTGACTGTTAACGCTGTAGGTTGTGGATTCGATTCCTTCGAACGGTTCCATTCAATTCAATTCGGGGAAATGAAATATTTAATATTTTTATTTCTTCACTCTAGTGTCTAAGTTCCATTTGCTTATACTATTGCCTGTGTGTGGGATACAGAGTGAAGTTAAAAATTTTTAAAGGTATACGAATTAAATACTTGAATTGTCACACGCTAGAACATTTTTAAGATAATTTTGCAATTTTATGGCGACCCAAGCTCAGTTATTATTTTATAAGTGTTGCTACTATATATCAACGGATTCCTGACCACTTTAAATTCATTAATCAATCGTTATATTTATGGTTTGTATAAAAAGTAATTAGTTTATTAGTCATTCTGTGAAACAAGGTGCTTTTGTTTATAAAAAAACTATTGAAATACTATTCTTCTTACAAAGGTTGAATTTTATATAACGAATATCATCTGGACTTTGTAATTATCTTGCAAAACAATTGTTATAAGTACGACACTCATTTAGATATAGTTTCTATTTTTCACATTATTGTAATGAAGTAGCTTAGGATTTAACAATTAATCATCTTGCTCTTGTGTTTCTTCTTAAAAACTAATATATCTAAAAAAATAAATATTTTAGAGTTAAAGTTATTATGGTAGATATATTTAGAAAAAAATGACACTCGTAAATGTTTATCGCAAGTTTATAACTAGTTTTTCCATGTATTTCTTCTTCCGATTGAACCCGAGAGTCAGGATTAACCACTTTAGCCCAGGTTAATTGGTTTGGCCTGGTTTGTTTAATACAGCACTATGGATGAATTTATAGGTAGTACGTACTATCTATGATTATGAATGGAATGACGATATATACGTAACATAAAAAAAAACAAAATACACAAAAAAATATTTGCTTCCTAAAAGCTTTTGATATTTCAATAGTATTAGTTTATATATATTGTATATTTTTATATTCTTTGCTGTATACCTGGTTGTTTGTTTAGGGAACCTAGTGGTAAGATGCTCCGTTCCCCATTTTCCGCAAAATTTTCGAGGTATTGCTACTCTAAAGCAAAGAAATCAAAAATTACACTCACACTGTGCCACTGCGCCACGAATGGCCTGTAACAACTAGTATGTACCTACATATATTTAACCGTAGTTCTATAATATACACTTTTAAACTTTATCACATATTTAATTAAAATTTAACGTGTCAAATATGGATAAATTAAACTTTAACCAAATGATATTCTTAGTTCCACGCAATAGAAATTATTTGAATTATTTTGCAGGTAACGTATTTCCGTCGCCTAATTTTTAAAGCCTTCCGTTGTTATGTCATAACGAGGCACTTTCCGTGAGTGGGTAAAACGTAATTAATATATCCACAATTTTTCGCCAAAAAGTAGACGGAATTAAGCAGTAATTATCTGGAGCGTAAATTTTAGAGTATTCCACTAGTAGTTGGGCGAGTTCAAATATGCTTTATTAATTTTTCTCGTTTCAACTGTAAGCTCAAACTTTTAGAGTACGCCAGACCGTGAAAAGAAAGGAAATTATAGTTTTAAATATTACTAAGTAACTTTACCTAAAAGTTCATATAATTTTATTTTTTGTAAAGAATAATTCGTTAGTTTTCGAGACTGGTATCTTATTTTTTTATAGCATGATAACAATCCAAAAATTTAAAGAAATGCGAAGTAATTTAAATAATTCGATGACAGTTACTTAGCGAAGATATTTGATAAATTTTTTCGTTTATACAATATAAAAGGCATCTGTCCATATTCTGAAAACAAGGGTTCTACGAAAAGCTAAAATCTGCAAAATCTGTAATTGACTTATCGTCTAAAAAATTACAATCAATAAATCAACATAAAGAATTGAACTAGTAGCTATTCAAAGAAATTATTCATATAAAATGTATATTTTTGAAACTAGGAGACTTTTTCAGAAGGTGAGGCATCTATCCTGGTTTTACTCTTTTACTATATTATAACTCAAAAAAGGTAAACTATTTTATTTTACCATATTAATATTTGCTTCGTATAAACCCAAAGCTTCATATAAATCACCCCATGCATTTACGGCATGTAGCGTGCTGTACATTCATCTATTTAATTACATGCTTATGCAATCTAATTGATCTTAATTTCCTTTTTGTGTTACAAAAACTGTAATTAAAGTCTATTTATTAAACTAATATTATATATAGTATATAAGTATACATTCCCTATAGTTTATAATTACACATACATATAGCAATATGTTAGAACTTCACATTTGGCTGTTTAGTGGGAATGGATATTAATCAATCAAGCTGACGGGTGTTCTGTGTTAGCTTGCTCTCTGATTACAGAGGTTCCTTTTAATTCCCACCTTCATTTGTGCCTTTTCTATTTAAACAAAGCATCTCTGCAGCATCTCTGTTTTGTGCTTTACAATGGGAAATTATCGAAATAAGCCACAAACAAAATACTAAACGCCGATTGTATACAATGCCTACCCTGGAGCACAAAAGCGTTACTGTAACGCGATGGTTGTAGGTTGGTTTCCCAGTCAAGAAAATAAATTATTACTTATTAATATTTTCATTTATTCGCCTGGTTCACCAAGGCAAAAGGGCGGCGTTAAGTACTGTCAGTCACGAAATGGCTTGAAAATTCGGTTTAAAGTGGGGAATGGAGTATACCCTGCTATATGTAGGATACAGTGTGAAGCTAAAAAAATAGTCTCCGAGTATTTCATTTAAACAATTAAAACTTCCAATATATTCTAGAATTTTGTAATTTAATGAAGTGATGCGATACCATTGTCATAGACTTTAGCGCTAAATCTTGGTGTCCTTATTATAAAATATAACATTTTACATATACTATGTATATGGGCTTCTCAGCCTCGATATAACCAACATTTTTAGAGCATAAAAATCAAATTACTTCACACCCTATACTTACCCCTAGCATAGCTTTTAAGTTGCGTGAGCAATCAAAATTTAATAATACTTCGCTTAATAATTTATATTTTGCTCCAACGCCTTTTTATTCCTTACAAATGATTTTCACAGATAGTGAAAGGACCGAGTCAGGCACCAGATAAATTGTTTTAAGGGTTGGGACTTTGGAAGCCACACAATACATTCATTTATTAGTTTTGTTTATGCTATTCAAAGGATGCGGTGGAATGGTGAAAACTTTTAAGGACGTAATCGATTCTCTTTCGACTTAAGGTAAGGGCTACCTATTCATCTTTTGATATGCAAATAATTGGCTACTTAAGTAGGCACCTGAAGCTTTGCGAAATAATAATTTGTTTGACAATTGAGGCCAGTTGTGGCGCAGGAGCCCAAGCTTGTGACTGTAAACGTGACAGGTTGTAGATTCGATTCCCAGTCGAGGAAAGGAAATATTTTAATTTATTCGCTCTGGTGTCGAAGAATGGTGCGGTGTAGAACCATGAACCCTCTACCACTTAACACGCAATGTCTCCAGAATTCGGCGGAAAGTGGGGAGCGGAATGTCTTAGTACTAGGTTCCCTATAGCGTGAAGGTAACAATTGATTTTTATGTAAAACGTATCCATATTTGTTAATTGCAACTCTAATGTTCATAAAGTGGCTTAAAATATTTAGTTGCGTGACTCCTGTCGCTATTGTTTGGTTATAGTTGGTATACGAGTACATATAATATACATATTTGCTAGTTTTAGTTGAACGAGGTTGGTTAACAGAGCAAAGTTTCTATATTATTTATCCGACCTAAAATGTGTTATTAGTTAAGTTTGAAAGGTTTGCCATACTATACTTTATGCACGAGAGAACGAGGATTTATGGGCTCAGAACTTTTTATTTTATAATAAACTGGTATAGTTGAGACACTTCTGATAGAAACAATGTCAGTTGGTTCTAATTCCACTTAATTAAGAAAACACTTATATTAAGTGTTTTCTTACTGTAACAAAGCACAAAGCGGCAGTGATAGCTGTTTCCTTTAGCGGAACAGTTCGTTAAGCAGTAGCAACTAAGCGTTTATAAAAGGCCTTTTCCACTGTTTTACTGTCAGATATCTTCCCCATATATTAGGGTAGGGCGAGATATTAATGTTAAGGCACTCCGATCCGCACTTTCTGCCCAGTTTTAATAAATTGCGCATCCTGTAGCGCAATACCATGCTGGGATTACTAAAGCGGAAAAATGTAAATAATTTATAATATTATAATTATGCTTAGAGACAATATAACTTCTAATAATGACATTTTTCTGTCAGAAATGTTTTTAGAAGCAATAATAAAATGAATAAAAAGTAATAACAAAAGATATTTGGTTTCTAAATTTAAGTATTTTTTTGATGAAATATATAGAGAGAAATAGGTATTAATCAAATAATTATGTGTATATATTGTGTGTAAATTTTTTTATTGCTATCACATAGAAAATGTGTATATTATATTCAGAATGCTAAAGGAAAGTACTAAAATATTATGTTAGTAGAGTTGAGTATAATATAAGCACAATAAAGCTGCAGTTCAACTTGAGTGTTGTAAAATTAAGTTTACATTTTATAATGCTTCATTTTTACAAGTATTGTTTACAGTAAAATGTACTAACAAAGTAAGTATTTATAATCGATATATGTATTTAAGGTAAACTCTAATATATATTTTTCAAATAAAAAAAAACATCGCGCTGCAAATGAAAAAGAAACCATTATATAATTATGGTAAAGAAATTAATTGAGAGGCCTTCGTGGTTCAAGGGCATAGGTTCGATCTTCACTGGAGGGAATGAATTATTTATTAATATTTTCATTTTTTCGCTCTGGCAACAAAGCAAAAGCCTGGCGTCGAGTCTCGCCACTCAACACTTAATACCTCGAAAAAATCGGCGGAAAGTGGGGAACGGTATCTCAGCACGAGGTTTCCTCTGGGTCTCTCTGAACTCACCCTCTAGGAAAAACGTACATAACATAGTATTTTAATGACTGATTGAAACTTCACATTTGTTGTGATGATAAGTTTCTCATCTTAAATACTGGACTTACTTTGAATTACCTTCAAAAGCTTAATATTTGAAAATAAACACAAACTTACTTCTTACAAGTAGGGAGTACTAATTGGCTGGTTTGCTTGGTCGCTTCGACGCATGTGCGGCGCAGGCGGCGTACGCGCTCCCGCAGTTCGGGGCTGTCGTGGGGCTGGCCGATGTGGATCAATAGATCTCGGAATAGCGCTAGTTGCACGTTGATTTCCGTTATTAACTGTGGAAAGAAATATAGTGTTAAATTATGTTCGTTTATTTTGAATATGGGCTTTTTTTCAGCTCCACTAGTGCTAAGACAATTCATTCCGCACTTTCTCCCAAATTTCGAGGCATTGTGTGTTCACTTTGAAGAAGAGCGAAGAAATAAAAATATTTATGAATAATATTTAAATTTCCTCGCTATGGTAACGAGGCTTAGCGCGGCGTTAAGTTCCGACTCGACACTCAATGCTTTAAGCTCCCAGGTCCCCTTTGCCTACCTACGAGATACAGCTAGAAAGAAAAAAAGAAAATCTTGTATATACCAAAGCTTTATGCCTGAATCAGACAACACATTTATCACGCCGGTGTAATTATTGGAAATCGTTTATATGTTACGAGAATACACGTACCTACTCGTAAGTTCAAATTGGACGAAAATCGAAACGCAAGCAACAATTCTCGATTCTGTCATTAAATGATAATTAATTATACCCATGTGAGAGAATAAAGAAACCAAAGTCTTTTGATTAGATAGGGATTTTTTCGATAGGGTATTCGTCGCCGTCGTCACAAGGGTGTGACTGTAACGCGACGGTTGTGGGTTCGATCCCCACTCGAGGAAGTGAAATATTTATTTACGTTTATATTTCCATTCCTTCGCTCTGGTGTCGAGGCAAAGTGCGGCGTTGAGTTCTGCCACTTAACACGCACTGCCTCCAGAATTCAGCAGAAAGTGGGGAACGGAGAGTGTCTTAACACTCTGTTCTCTCTGCCTACCCTGTTGTGTGCGGGATAAAGCGTGAAGCTGATTTTTTTTATTTTTTTTATTCGATATCTATTATACAGTAAATAATTTTAATAAATGTAAGTTATGTGTATTTAAATATATGCTTAGATATTTACTTTATCATTTTATTTTATAAATATTGAAAAACTATAAATTTATGAAAACCATTCAGTGTATCTATGGCTTTTCAAATTAATTATTTAACGACATCAATTGGTTCTTTTTCACTTGTTATATAGTTTCGCGTAGCTATTGAAACATTGAAAATTAAAATAGTGGAAGCTTTGAAAGCTTTGAAACAGTAATATCTGTATGTTTATTTTTTAATTTCATGATATGCACTAAATATTTATTTTAATCGATATTAATTTCTTAGGGAATTTATAAAAATCATAGCAAGATCACTCGTAAATCTAGACGTTTAACTACGAAATCAAAACTGATGAGAAAATATTGAACACGTTAAGAGTTGGCAAGTTTTCTTAAATCTTATTGTATACGATATTTCGATACAAAGCAATGATCTCGTTATATTTTCTTTTTCGTTAAATATATTTTATAAAAGCTTGTGAAATTTTAAATGATTTCCTGTTCCATATACAAAAAGAGATTTATTTTTTACATTTTTAAAGTGTTATTTCACACTAAGGAAAGAACGTATGGCTTAGTTGGTCAGAGCGCTTAAACGGTTTCCAAAGAGGCGCGGGTTGAAATCCCGCTACGTTTTGTGTACGTTATGGGTTGGGGGTTGATTATTTTAATATTAAATATTTCATTTCCACGAGTGGGAATCGAACCCACAAACTGTTACAATAACACGCTTCAGCTTTATAATAATACAACTTCTACTAGCTTATAGCATTGGCTTCGCTTTCAAAAAAAAAATAAAAGGGCCGTAGATGACACAAAACGCATTCTTAATGTCCGAGGCAGCTCTAACGGCAAATAGAGTATCGAAACGATCCATCGAAATGACTCACAATACAAAGAGATTTTTTATTTGGACCCAGTAGCTCCTGGAATTAACGCATTCAATCGAAAAAAAGTACATTTATGGGCTTTATAAAATTAGTATAGATATTTCCTATTTTAATTGCTGTTATTTTTTTTTATAATTAAAATGAAACTTAAATAAATTCCATACTGGTGTGTACAGAATAAGAATAATTAAAAGTAGTAATTTAGTTGGCATTGTACAAATATAGACTATAGAGATAACAGAACTTGTAAATAATTAAATAACGCCTATCTCGTTTCTTATATTGACAGCCTTTAAGTTTGATCCCTACTCGTGTTTATCCTTCATATTAAGCACGAGCTTTTCTTGGAAATATAAATGTGACCATAACATATTAAGGTATTATTGGTTATTACATAAATAAGATGAATGTGATCCAAAATAACATAGTTTTAGATATATAATATGTTCGTTTATGAAAAAATAATATTATATTTTTGGTTGTCTTTCATATAAATTCCTTTAGTTTCTTTATAGCTTGTACCTATGTTTTCTATGCTATTATTAAATAGGATTTTTATATTCTGCTATATTTTGTTTTCAATTACAAAATTCTTATTTAAATTTGCCAACATTAAGAAGGCATTTTGCACTTGAAAAGTAATAATAGTAAGAAAATTAGAAGTTAAAAGTGGGATGAGCAAAAATAAAAACATTAAATGATAGATTATCTCTAATGGGCTCACTAGGCTATAAAATTAGGACCACTTATTATTTAATTTATAAACTAAATACCGAGAAGCGTAATTTGTTTACATAGTTGTAAAGTTAATCACTTATAGTAGAATAATCCACCTCGTGTTGCGTTATTTACGTAGAAACCTCGTTATAATATGTAAGGAAAATAATTACACTGTCTTTGTCGTCGTTGTATATGAAACCAGGTATTGTTTGTACGGAGTGCAAAAATATCATATTTTACTATAGAACAGCGTTAAACTATAATTTATAGAAATAGAAAATCTGGGGTATTTTTATTAAATGACTCTGTTGTCTGGCTGTCCATCTGTCAAGACCTTATATTTCGGGTTCGCTTGAGCTTCTGTGTGAACCCAATGAAAAGATACGAGCATTGGTACATTGTTTTCAATTCACTGCATAATGAAAACCTATTTGGTATTTCCCGTAGCCCTATGATTTGGCAAGAAGTGACATTATGTTTTTCGCTTTCCTCCCAAATTATTGATATGATGAACGCCGCGTTTTGTCTCAGTTACTGTTTAGTTAACCAAAATAAAAAAAAAATGTCATTACCCCGATTGGGATTTGAATCGTGTTTACAGTCAAACGTTATCCCACTGCGCTAATATGGCTTCAATGCCCATACTGTGTTTTAAACAAATCCACATCCATACATATTAATAAATATAAACGCCTTTAAACCCAAGAATTAAACATGAGAAAGAACACTCAAATTATGAGTGCTAACTGGGCTCATTTATCAGTCAGTCGCGAGATCGAGTTCGGAGTCGTTTCTTCAAAGGAAATAACCTTTTTTGTAGGGAACTGCTCAGTCTGTGTCAATGCAAGGGTACGCGTTTAGATATAAAAAAAATATTACTTAGCTTGTTTGAAATATGGTTTTCGATTATTCTCTTCGTTTGTCTGACGTTTCGTATACGAAAAGTTATGGTGATAAAAGTTCACGTTGATTTATTTCAGTTTTTAGCGTAAAAGAAATGTCTTGTTATGTAAGAAATAAGAATATCAGCTTCACGCTGTATCATCATGTATGGGTCATAATCAGAAAAAGTGCACATTTTGTGTCTTTTCTTGTCCCGCTACTTGGAATGCGTTTTAAAAATACAATTTTAAAGATAATTTAAATATTTTGCCATTTACGATAAATTTATTTATTAACTTAAAGATTTTTGTAATATTTTAAATGTATTATGGCAAATAATAGTATTTTTTGCTAGTTGCAAAAAACCTTTCAAAATGCTTCCATATAATTTTTTGTGTCCCATTCACCACTTTACTTTTTAAGAATTGATTTGTTACGAATATTTATGGTTTTATTTGATTTCAGATATCTTTATATCACTTTACTTTATGCATAATATCAAATAGAACTACTTTTATTGATACATAATTTAATAAATAATATATATTAGTTAAGTAAATTTGTCCCAAAATATTGTCTTTTCGTTACTCAGGGCTAGTAACGTACAATTAAATTATGAACGCAATTATTTTGAATGGTGTTTAATATTATTTTTTATTGTGCCACCATAATTCTTAAAGTCAATGATGTCGTAGCTACAACCAGTAGTGTTCTCGCAGCAGTAGAGGGGTTCAAATGTTTTAGAGTGAATGCGTGAAATTACATCTCAGGGTTATAAACGGTTTTTATTTTGGTAAATATTCTATAATTTCGTTTTCTTGTTTATGTTATTTGCTTCTTTTTTCAAAATCTCAAAAAAGAACTTCAGTGCTTGCACATGCAACACGTGGCTTATGAGCAAATATTTAAAAAGGTTAGAATTTCTCAGACTTTATTCTCAATTTCGTTATATTTCGTTACGTAACGAAACTGAGAAAATGTGAAGCCTACTTCACAATTACGTTACCAATGTTTTCTTATATATGTTTATAATAAAATTGTAACGAACCGGTGCTTGTATATGGAAGATATGTATATAAGAAAAAAAAATTGCTAGCATATGAAAAAAACTATTAATGACTTTTCATAACGTAAAGTAACCAAAAATAATGATTTTTAAGTTTTTTGCTTGTTTGCTTGTTTGCCTATGTGTTTGTGCACGCTAATCTCAGAAATAGCTTAACCGATTTAGTTAAAAACATTTTTTTATTCTTCCTGAAATTAGATGTGATTTTGTGAATACTATTTTTGGATAAATATTTTTTTATTTTCAGTCAGCGTCATGGCTCCTATGTCAAATGCTGAAAGACATAAAAGATATAGGGAACGTCTTAAAAAGACCAATCCTATTAAATATGAAGATATGCGAAATAAACACAAAGAATTAAACTTAATTCCAGTGATAACGACTCAAATTTTGATATATTTTAAAGTGGATTTAATTTTATCATTAACTTTGTGAACTCTAACTAGAAATATAAGTTTATTACGTTACGAACTAGCATTATTATATTGTTAATATTGTCAACGATTGAATCTTTAAAATTTTAATCTGTGTCTCATCAAATAAAAAAAACAATAGTTTTATTCATATAATATCCTTATTTTGTTGTGTATAATGCCTTATGACATCAGTTTCGTAACAAACATTATCAGTATTGTTACTTATCAGTTACGTTACGAATTCGAAAATGTCCACTTTTCTGATTATGACCCGTATACATGCACGCAGCACGGTAGGCAGAGGGAACCTAATTTTAAGACACTCCGTTCCCCACTTTTCGCTGAATTGCGTGTTGAGTTACGGAACTTAAAGACGCGCTTTGCCACCAGAGCGACGAAATGAATATAAATTCAAATAAATATTTGATGTCCTCGAGTGGGGATCGAACCCACAGCCAGTCGCGTTTACAGTCACTCCCTGCGCGAATATTTAAAAGTAAGAATCGATCAGATTATTCTTAGTCAGATAACATAATAATCTTATAGAATAAGTATTGAGTGCACGTGCGTGGTGCAGTTGGATGCACACGAGGGTAGGCTTGCAGTCTAAAAGGGCGTAAGCTTGTATTTTTTATATAAGAATATTAAAGGAATTTCTAATAATGTAAAATATTTATTTACTAATATTTATATATTTGATAAATACGAGATGTATAACTGTGCTATAATGGGAAGTAAATATGCAATGTAAATATTTTACGGTCCATGCACTAATTGGAATCTGACAAACAGTAAATTTTTCATGTTCCCTTTTATATTCAATTTTGTTTTCTATGAAAAAACTTGGAGCTTGTCATTGTGAAAATATATTTTTTATGTATATTTCATTATAATTATAGTACTGTAGATGTCTTGCTGAATTTTATGTTTTAGAAAATAGAAAATATATATTAAATATATTAGGTCGTCGTGGCGCAGTGGGACAGCAATTAACTGTAAACACGACGGCTATGGGATCGATCCCCACTCGGAGGAATTAAAATATTTCAATTATTTTTGTTTTCTCTCTGGTAGACAAAGCGTGGTTATGAGTTTCGCCGCTTATATAATGTTTCGAATTCGAATGAAAAATGGGGAACGGAGTGTCTTAACACTAGCTGTAAATAGACTTTTTTAAACAAAATGAATATATCTATAATTTTTACAACTCCTTCCTAAGTGTGGAATAATGCTTTAAAATGGATAAAAATATATCTATTTGTTAATTCCGTTTTACAGTACATGGACTTTTTTAACATATTCCAACTAAGATTATTAATTTCAACATAATATATATTCCCAATTCTCAGTAATAAACAGTTTGTTTTCCCTCTCGTAGCATAAAACATTTTACCATATTTCATTATTTAAACAAAGGATATTCTTATAAAGTGGTAATTTAAATTCCTTCGTGTATTTTTTCTAGGATTAAATCAAATTTTACCACCCTATCGCGTGTCCACACGCTGTCCCATTTCAGCGCCGTTTTTCTATGCATTCGACATTAAACTCAGCATTTCGCATGTATAATAACAGATTTGCTACCTATATTAAACTGATATGGCTTGAAATGGAAAATTTTATTACCAGATTATATTTTAATAAAGAATTTTTAAAATTTTATGCATTAAATTATATTTCTTTGTTATGTTTTTTTTAAAACAGTGTCATGACAAGTTTCAGATAAAGTAAGCTTAAACTGTTAAATGTTTTGGGTTTTAGCTTTAATATCAGGTAGCAAATTTTAGAATGTCGTTCAATCTAATTCGACTTCAGAAAATCATATTATTTTTGCTTTTAAACGAGATTCGAATATGATGTAGATAAATTTAAATAAGTATGTTTTCAAAATACAACAAGTGTTCTTTAAATATTCTTGTTAAAAATATTATTAGCAAATATTTGAAAGAAAGTCAATTTTGTCTCGTCTGTTTGTTTTAAACAAACAACTCGTATTCGCAACGTCATTGTAATATTAAGATTAAAAATGAATATAATATATGAGGCCAGTCGTGGCACAGGGGCACAAAGTGTGACTGTAAACACGACTGGTTGTGGGTTCGATCCCGACTCGAGCAAAAGAAATATTTATTTAAATTTATATTTTCATTCCTTCGCATTGGTGTAAAGACACAGGGGTTGAGTTCCGCCGACTAACACGCAATGATTCCAGAATTCCGAGGAAAGTTAGGAACGGAGTGTCTTAACTCTAGGTTTCCTCTAAATATTTCTATGAATATTGTTTATAATATTAGTTCTATGAATATAACAATTCAGAATTTCGAGTGAGTACAGGGTAAGTGGTTTCGGTAAAGTTTGATGTTATAATATCGAAACTAAAATATATATGAATAGACGATGACGATGAGTTTAATTTGTTTGATATTCTCGATTCATTTTAGTTTAATATAATGGATATTTCGTATATTCAAAACTTTATAATGAATACTTGATTCGTACGAATATTATTTTCCTCCATATTGTATGTAAGCAAAGTAATTATATTTTACTGTTATACCGAAATATATAGGTAAGTATTAAATAAAATAATAATTTTTCATAAAAAGAAAATCAATATTAAAATTAAAGAATGTATTTTTTTATAATTCCTAAAATAACAAAGAATATGGAATCGAAGAGATCCTTATAGAGTTAGGTGTTGGGTTAAAAGAACGCGTTTAACGTATTGCTTGGAACAGAACATCTTACATTTCATGGCACGGATTCATAATATTGCGAGAAACAAAATGAAAAAATATATTTTATATTGTGAAATAGGAAAGTATATTAGTTATATTAAATTATTTAAAAAAAAAAACACACATTTGTGACTATAAGTTTTTTCGATTATATTTTTCGTGTATGTATTATCCATCCATACCTATATTATAAATTCGAAAGTAACTCTCTGTGTCTGTCCGTCTGTCTTGTACGCAATCAGGGCCAAACCGCTAATTTAATTGTGATAAAATACTCACATAGAGATACTTGAGGGTCTCGGGATGAATATAGGATACTTTTTTTTTCTCATATTTGTAATATTTTCGATTTATACCAATATATTAAAATACTTATTAATTTGACATGCAATTTATTCCGCCATGTTAACAACACCCGTCGCTATGCGACCGTTGCTAAGCAACGACTTGCAAAGTTTGTTGTTAGAAAACGTCACCCAAAATGAGCTTGCTTAACGCATCTCTCAATTGAAAACTGAAAATAATTTATTAAATATATTTAATAAATATTCGTATAGTTCAAGCGAGCATAGCCGCGTTCGGGTCCTCTAGTACATATATAAAGATTGACAAAAGTCAATTGTATATGACAATAGAAGCCAATCTAAAGCATTTTAGTGGAACACAATCATGTAACGTTTCACAATACGCGGCTCGGTGAGTAAACATTTCCGGTGAGTGCAAGTGAGTTCTGCGATAACTCTGGCTCGACTGAGCACTGCTAAATTTCTTGCTTTAACTGGAAGCTTTGTACCGTGAAAATATATCCATTTGTTACACATACTAGTATAAATAATAAAGGATTAGAACTAATTTAACATACTTTTTTAATAATAATATGAAATAAACTTAGAATATAAAAAAATAATATATAATCATCGCGATTTGGGCTACAAAGTGTTCCATTCCCTCTTAGAGAAACATTTATTACATTTTCATTTCCTAGCTTTAGTAACAAGCTAAATTGCCCCCTCCAATCAACACACAACGCTTGGAAAATTCGGCGGAAAGTGAAGAAAGGAGTCTTACTAGATTCCCTCTGCCTAGCTCAAAATAGCGTTTATCATAAAACATATATCTTGATAAGAAGATCCAGTAACATTAATAAGACGTAAAGTAGACATATAAGAAATTAATATCTCGAATGTAAATATTCACACGGTGAAGAGTTTAAATCTGCAATCTAGGCGTGCTACTGCAAATAAATAAGCGGTGGTGGTACACGCTCCCCACTGCGCCACGTGTATACGCTCTAAGTAATGTGGACGTGGGTTGGGGTATCTTGTAAATGTTGATATTATACTGTTGTTGCGAGTTATTTTTATAAAAGTATAACTATATATAGCAGTTACTTTATATACAAGAAAATTGTATTTATTCACTCTGTATCACGCAAAGCAGGGTTGGCAGAGGGAACCTAATGTTAAAACACCCCGTTTCCCTCTTTGAAATATACAATTTCCATATAGATTTTCTGTAACACTATCTGAAGTCGAATATTAATAGCTCAATTTGTATTAACTATAGCCATTGCGCAAACAGCGATAAACGGTTCGTATAATTTGTTTAATCCTTCATACTGTATAATTAATGAGATCGCATTAGGGTTTAGTATTTACATAGTATTGGGAAACAGATGTGTATTCAATTCTGCTTAGAATTCTATACTGTACAAATCAAAGCCGTATTAGATTTAAGTAGTTTTCAATTCAGTATGAAAAATAATTGCCAGTGCCTCCTTGAATAAAATTGTGCTAAATGTCAGAACTCCAGATAAAAGGTTGTTCCTGTTTCTTGTTCTTAAATTTTACTTGATTTTCAATATAAATATTTGATGTATTTGTATAAGTGGTTACGTCAATCTCATCTTTATATTAGACATTCTTTCGAGTTTTTAATTAAATAATGTTTCTATAGCTTTATAGTAGTGGCTCCAACCACAGTATAAAATGTATTGAAATTAAAATAATTACTTGTTTTCTCAATGCAACAAAAACAAGATTTTCATAAAGTATTTAACATATTATGCTGAAAATAAAATCTAATAAATAAAACTTTATAAAAACAAAGCTTTTAATCCTATTTTATAGTCTAAATCTACAAATACAATTCTGCCAAAAAGAGCTTTGCAGCTGATCGGGTTAATGCTGGCAGATGTTAATCCAGTCGACATCACTGATAAGCTTCACACATGACAAAAACAACGGTTGACGCTTTAAAAATACATGTAGTGTGAAATATCGCATAAGTTCACTCTTTTTTGTTTAATAAATAAATACTAAACCACTTTTATTTTGCATTTCGATAAACATTTTATGTTCATCAATATATTGAAACATTATTAAAATTTAAATTATACGTACTGCTAAGCTTGCCTTTCCTTACCGTAATTAAATTTTCTTCCCATATTTATTCTAATACTATAAATGAAGTGATGCATTTATGTTTCCCTAATGAAACGCCTATTTAAACAGCATGATAAATATAATTTAAGACGTAACGAAAACTTAAGAACGGGGTAAAATATCAATAGGGTGAGCATGTGAATTTGGAATTGCAGAACAGTCGTATAGCATGAAGCTGAATAAAAAGTCACTCTTTTACTCTAATTGTATGAATTAAATACTATAAAAATTAACATAAATTATGAGCTTACCGTACTGGGATTGGGCTCAGGATCGTGGTGGTAAGTGGATAAATGTCTTATTGGACCCGCCATACCGTCACTACCTACATCACTCTCATTTTTATATAAAAAAATTTAAACTCTCGATGTTATACATCACATTGTATACCTAGTACATGGATGACACTCATAGTGATTGAATGACTCGTATTGCGCTATGAAGGATTATGTATTTCAATTATGCTACTTTTGAATTATGTTTTAAACAATTGAATTTTGATAATAATATGCCTCAATAGCACATACAATATTTTTTTTGAAATAAAATTGATTTATTACAGTTTGAAGTAGAACTACTTTCGCATTTTTTATTATACGAATGTATTTAATTATACTAATATTTTTACAGTTTTGCAATTTTTATAATCAGTTGTTTAATTAATACGTTTCGAACGTGCCAGTTGAGCACAAAATCTCTATTTTTATATTTGTGCAGTCACTATCATTAGCGATGATAAAATTGTAATTTTATGTAAAAGTGTGTGGCAAAATTTTGAATATTCAAATAATCTAACTACTCACATGCAAAAAATTTTCAATTCTAATTTTATATTAAAATATTTCAAATGTTCGTTTGTTCTAAAAAATATAACTGTAAGATATTTCATAGACTTTCTAAGTTTCTATTTCTTTAGGGACAGGCTATAAAATACATAAGTTATAAGCTTGCACAGAAATAACATTCGTATTGCTGTGTAAATAATATATGTTTCAAGTTGAAATATGGGATATTTTCAAGTAATTTTTCGTAGTATATATGAAAGCTTCTTTTAAATATAAAATATTGTTATAATTTTCTATGAAAACTTGTACATTCTATTGTTTGTTATTATTTTTTTATTGATAAAAATATTTTTTACGGTAAAAACTTTAATGATGTTTTAAAACATTGGATATTAACTATTCAAAACCAATACTAATAAGTAGTGTTTTTTTTATTTGTCATTAAATTCATTATACAGGGTGGAAGAGGCAGCGCTTCTTTAACTGAAACTGCATATAGGGTAAAATATTTCAAACCCAGAATTAAAAAAAATAATCAAGGCACCTCAACGGTTTGGACGTAGAATTTTTTTTTCATTTCACGATTTTTATCCATACCTGTATTTCGTGTCACGCACACATACGTATGTGACGTTGCCGCTTTGACAGGTAAGTGTGTGCGTGCCTATGTTATACTTTACAAATGGCGTTTTATTTTAAAACGATCATTTTATTATTTATTTTGTTTGAAAAAAAAACTTTTTCATTTTTGAGAATTATTTTTTTTCCGAATTATATTAGGCTTTTATAGAGTAGTTAAAACTGTGGTTTCATTTAAAGTGGCGCTGACAATTCCACCCTGTATATAAAATTTCATATATATTATATTCCACGAGATCACAATATTTTCACCTTAGTTATTTTTAATTATTCAGAATAATAGAGCCTTACTTAATAACTATGCCCTCATAAAAAATTATACTTTAAAAAAATGTCTTTGTTCACTGTATTTCATTATGTGAATAACCGACCACCTTTTATTTAGCATGTCGTCAAATATCGTGAGATATTCTCGTTAGTTAAAACTTACTATGTATATTTTATTTACATAAAATGTTAAAATTATAGCACAAAAATGTAATTTACTTTATCGATTTCAAAATGTGACAGATTTTACCAAATTAACAACCTGATTATTATATTAATTAGATATTAGCAAAATAAAATATTTTTATATCTAAATAAAATACGGCAATAAAAAATAAAAATATTTTTTTAACAAATATGAAAATTTCCTTTTGAAATAATTGCAAATTAAGACCTCATTCAATATACAAGTATAATATATAAATTGGGTCACGCCTACACAAGGAATCCTGCAAAATATTT
>JAEBDU010006360.1:0-31000 GCA_016802625.1 Heliconius numata | reverse complement strand
CTAATTAGGCGAGACATCTATCAAAGAGTAACACGTGTTGCCTGTCATCACGTCGACGGGGACGTTTACGGGTCAACAGTAAGGGATTCATAGTACTTACCTTTTTTAGGTTCACACTATATTCCATATATAGTAGGGTCGAGGGTGTAGGATGTCTGAATCTTCTTACTAAAAAGAAAAAAAAATGAAATAATATATTTAACTTAATAAATAAAATAAATGTATGTAATTTCAATAAGCTTTCAAGTTAAAACGAATAGACGTTACCTTTCTAATTGGCATATAATAGAAATATTTCATATTCATCTTGGTAAAGAGCAAAAAATAAAATAAAAAAATCAGCTCCACGCTGTATCCTACGTGTAGCAGGTTAGCCAGAGGAAGCCTATTGCTAAGACACTTCGCTGTCCACTCTCCGGCGATTTCTGGGGACACTGCTTGTTGGATGGCGAAATACAACGCCGCATTTTTGCCTCCACATCATAGCGAAGAAAATAAAAATATTAGTTCTATAATATTATCAGGACAGACGAATGCACTAATAGCACTGTCAGTAGACGTTAATATATGAATTTAAAACTAAACGAAAGCGACATAAAAAACATTTTTTACATATAAAATAAAAAATAATACCTTATGAAAGTTGAAAAAGTAATACTTTAATAGCATTAGCAATAAAAAATTATACAAGCCATACATAAGTTAGGCACTCACTAAAATATCGTGAGAACTTGAAAGTGGGCCGACTGACGTGACGTACAGATCTAGGTAAGACCTAAGCTCGCATTGATTCGATTCCAATCGATTTTATCATGTAATCGATTATTTTAAAATATTTTAGAAAAAAATATTTAATGTTAATTAAGATTATATATAACTAGCGGCCCGCTCGCGGCTTCGCCTGCGTGAACTACGTTATTATTAATTTCTGTCTCCATGAGTACCTACATCCTATAAGTGACGTCCATACTAAATTTAAGACTCCTAGCATTTGTAGTAACGAAGTTTCATACAAACTTTCGACCCCAAAAACAACCCCTTGGAAGTGGAATATTGCAAATTCCCGTCTTAGCGAGCACCTACATCCTATAAGCTTATACTCCTATGCAAAATTTCAGATTCCTAGCACATGTAGTTTCAGAGATTTCGTGATGAGTGAGTGACCTTTCGATTTTATATATATAGATTAATGTATTAAATATAACAGGATTGTGGTGTAGAGGCACAAGCGTGTAACTATAAACACGACGATCTAGATAATATGCAAAATATATCCCAGGGATAGGGGATAGTAATTTAACGCCGCGCTTTGCGTCGTTACCAGAGGTAGAAAATGAAAATATAAAAGATTTAATTCCCACAAGTGGGAATCGGACCCACTACCGTCGTACTTACAGTCGCACGTTTGTACCCCTGCGTCACGACGGTCTTAAAATTCAAAATTCAAAATATTCTTTATTCAAATAGGTAATTATTATAAGCACTTTTAAATCGTCGAATGAACATATGAACAAAAAGCTACCATCGGTTCGGAAGGCAGTTCTGCTGAGAAGAGCCGGCAAGAAACTCAACAGTTGCTCGTTTCAAAATCAATGGTACAATTTATTACATTTGCTGGCAGCTATCCTATATCTCATTCAATAGACATTAATTCCCTACATGTTTATCCTCTAAATATTCTTGAATAATCTTCTTAATATAAGTATTAATGGTCCTTTGGTAAATACTTCCTATTCCTACATAACTTAATGTAGAGAGATCTACTAAAATCTACTACAACAATTTAAATTTTAACAAAACTAATTTTACCATAAAATCTCAAACACTATATGGTGACAGTTTAAAACGGTTAATCACTTATTTAAATATGTTTACGAGTAATAACTGTTCACACATATTTATTTATATTTATATTTATATGTTCAGGATGTAATTAGTGGTCATGCGAAATGTGGGAACAACGACAATGACTTTCACGTTCTCGAAATGGCGTACTAAAGTTGATTTTAAAACTGTTAAGCCTTAATTAACGTTAGTATATTTTTAGAAATTTGGTAAATTTATTTGGTAATTTTAACTTACTTTAAATTTAAAATCACAAAATTCGTATAGATAAGAAAAAGAGATAGCTAATCTGCTATACAAGTTTAAATACATATAATAACTAGGCTAAAATATAGGACAATGAAGTATTTAATATTTTCATTCCTTCACTCCGGTGTCGAGGCAAAGCGCGAGAACGGAGTGTCTTAACACTACATTCCATATGCCTACCCTGCTCTTTGCGGAAGACAGCGTTAAGCTAAAAAAATAACTAAATAAATACTTTTTAAGACTACATACAAACAGTGACTTGCATAAGATGTCACGCTAGCAATCTTTTAACGTCACGACGTATTGACAAAAATCACAAAATAAGATTCACATGTGACACAGCTGCGAGCAGAACCGGGAAATTGACTAATACGTACAAATTCGTATTACTTAAGCAACCACAGACCATCCTAAACGCGATTTTTCACACTCCAAAAACAAATATGGCGAAGCTTAAAGTAATACTTTTTTTACCATTTTCTACCAAATTCTACCACACCGACCGTTAGTCATGTGAATGTCGACGCGTGATCGCTATTAATTCATATTAGTGTTCTATTTTTGAATTTCAAAAAAATAGAGGATGCGTGTAAGAGGATAGTATTTCGGTATACTTTGAAATTCGAATACGTTTTCAATATGCCCTTAATTGTTGGGTTTTATTTTTACATTTTTTAAAAATGATACTTGAATAGATTATGAGTTTATTTAGATATATCGTCTTTTTTAAAACAATTTATTTATAAATACAGATTATAAAATCAATATATACTATGAACATAAATTAAAAAACAAACTAGACATAGAATTTTTAACAAAAAAATAATTTATAACTAATAAATACTATTTTATATATAAAGTAAAAGTTAAATATAATTACTTATGTATCTAAAATCAAATGAATTTAAATTTAAACTCTATAATGTGCCTGTATTATGCAGATTCCTAGGAAGAGCCGAAAAGCGTGACTGTGCGCCAGTAACATATAGCATTGTGGGTTGAATAATGTTAAGTGTTTCGTATTGCGATGCGCCCGCGCACCTCTATAAACAATTTCTGCTAAATAAATACTTGAACGTGGACGTTGTACGGTCGACGTGGAATGGTCGCTCTAATTTATTTTTATATTTATAACGGATTTTTTTAATATGTTCGTTAATGCTTTTAATTGTTCTTTTAAGATTGGAATGATGAATCGTTTTAGTACGAATTGTTCTTTTATTGCGTAATTTTGTATGGATTAAGGATTTAGTGACTTGTTTAGTTATAGCTGTGCTTTAATTATAATTATAAAAAATGATTTCAATTCGTATAGTGTTAACTGCATTTAAACATTTAACTTTAAATACTTAATATCTACTTATATAACGTGAAAAGACATATATTTTTTTAAGTAATAGTTAATATTTAATAAATAATGCTGATGCCAATACTCGAAGCAAGTAAAGTGGGATCCCGAGCGGAGATAGCATCGACAACGTCTCGATGGGACACGAGCCCCCTCTATATTGTAGCATACTAGCGTATACGTCTAGTAATTGCTATAGTCTTCTTTATTATTCTTATTTTGTATTAAACTGTATATTATTGCACGTTTTAAATCCAGATTTAAGTGGAAAATGGGGAACGGAGTGTTTTAACACTAAGTTCCCTCTTTTTTTCTTTAATCTATATATATAAAATCGAAAGGTCACTCACTCATCACGAAATCTCAGAAACTACATGTGCTAGGAATCTGAAATTTTGCATAGGAGTTAGTTATAGGACGTAGGTGCTCGCTAAGACGGGAATTTGCAATATTCGTCTTCTAAGGGGTTGTTTTTGGAGTCGAAAGTTTGTATGAAACTTCGTTACTACAAATGCTAGATTTTGCATAGACGTCACTAGGACGTAGTCATGGAGACAGAAATTAATAATAACATAGTTCACGCGGGTGAAACCGCGAGCGGGCCGCTAGTTTTGAATATTTCCTAAATGTATATTCTAACGTCATTCTTTATTTCACCTAGGGTAAGCAGAGAAAATGAAGTGTCAAAATACTTGTTTCTTCATTTAAATCTCTAATTATATTGTATCTCTAGACATTTAGTGTCTTATTAGAGTGCGGAATTAAAAATATATCGTTAATATAACGAATTAATTTAATTATAGTTCTTGTAGAGTTACTTCTTAAATGTAACACGGATTTAAATTAAAGTTCACAGTTCAATGTTTTTATACGCATCCTTGTAAAATCACTTCCGGAATACAATATATTGTAAGATTATCTAAATAATATGTGGCTAGAATAGGTAAGTCGTTTGATATTTGAATAAGATTAAATAAAAGTAATGGTAATACATGTAAATATATTGTCGTTTTTAGGGTTCCGTACTCAACGGTCGAAATAGGTCTCTATTAGTAAAACTTTCTTGTCTGTCTGTCACCAGGTTATATCTCATAAATCGTGAGAGTTAGACAGTTGAAGTTTCCACAGATGATGTAATTATGTTTTCGCTATAAAAAAAGTACTAAAACAATAATAATATTAATATTTTTTTTGCAATTTTTATAGATAATGGTAATCGCTGTAATGCAAGTGCAACGAATTCGGTCGGAACGCGGAAAACGAAGTTTCTTACCATCAGATTATCTGTGCCAAAGTTGTAATTTATAATATTTTTTATATAAATATTTTAATTAAAATATTTTAAATATAATAAATTCCCCAAAAAAAATCATAGTGCTACATAAGGAACGTCCTATCTTCTACCACACATAATTTAATTAATATAGAATTAATTACATAATTAATACTATTACTTTTATATTACTTAATTGTTTTTATTTTAATAAAATAATTAAAAATTATATAAAATACAACAATTTTTCAAAATATCACAAAAGTGAAGGGACTTTAACACAGCAGCTCAGTTTAATAGACGGATGCCGGCTAAAGTTCAGGGAGAACTGTGACAGAATACTTTTACAGTACATCCTCATACAGCATTTAGAATCATGGTTAACTAGTTCTATTCTAATAAGATTATTTTAATATATAAAAGCTTCCTATTAACCTATATAATATAGTAGCAATAAAATGGCAATTTGGTTTTTTTATGATCTTGCAATTTAGTATAATATTTCATTCCCCCGAGTGGGAATCGAACCCACAATCAACGCGTTTAGCTTCGCACGCTTGTGCCCCATTGCCACGACGACGGCCTCATTAAATTTCTTATTAATTTTAAATTCTATTTTTTTTTAAAGTAAAGATTCATATAAAATAGAAAAACTCTATATGACATATATAGAGTTATTCTATTTTAGAGTTTTAAATCACTTTAAAATGCTTTTAAACTAAATATTTACAAAAAATAAATGAAAGGATGACATTTTCAATTTAAATGAACATATATTTACGTAAGCGACCATCAAAAATAACTGCTTAAATAATTAATATTAAAAATAATAGATTAAATATTTCATTTATATTTCAATTATAGTGCACTTTCTAGTTCACATTAATGTAATTTTGTATACAAAATAAATAAATTATTTAGATATTATACAACATAAGTATAATAAAAATTATTTATGGTCTACGCTCGTGTTCGTGTAATGTTCATTTGTTAACGATGTAGGTAATTGAAAAAGCTGCGCAAGACAAATGGAGTAATAGAGTGTAGACACCGGAGAAATTATGTTACGTAGATAATAATTATAGTTTAATATACTTAATTTATTAAAAAAAATATATTGTTAATGTCACAGTTGTACGTTTCATCATCATTGGAATGTGGTGAGTGGGAATTTGCATTAGAAAAGAATAGAATAGTTTATTTCCCCAGTCCGTCAAGATAAAGAACGGCGTTGAGTTACGTCGATCAATGTGCGATATCCTTAAAATAAATAGTAGAAACTGTAGAACAGCTATAATTACTACTTAATACAATATGAGACTGGAGCTCGTATCTGAGTACTTACAATATAAAATGATAGTTAAATTCTCTAATGGAACTTAATATTAATACATAAAATACATTGATAATATAAAACAAAATAAAAAATATAATAAATATACCACAAAATAACATAATCGAAATGTACATCAATTATAATACTAAATCGATATTAATACTTATGATGTCTCTATCCACATTCTCGATACGTAAATAGAATCGATTATAGTGATGAGATGACTTTCACTTCCCTAGTTTTGTATAAAAAGCAATCTAAATTTGTTTAGAGCCGTGTGAGTATGGAAATCTAATTGAAGGTTAATGAAATGGTGGATTTTGAAATATTTCAATATAATGAAGGCATTAGAAACTGCATTTTTTGATGTTTAAACTAATTTGTTGTTAGTAAGACTCTTATAGCAGAGTAGGCAGAGAGAACTTAGTGTTAAGACATTACGTTCTCCATTTTGAGTGGCGAAAATCGACGTCGGGCTTTTACCTTGGTGCCAGTGCGAGAAAATAAAAATATTAATTAATAATAATTTATTCCTCCTATTTTTTCTCTTTCCTTTTTTTTAAATTTAATTTTTGAATACGGTAACTCTGGATTACTTTTTTTTATTAAATATATATATTCTTAATTCAACTAAGTATATATGAAGTTTATTTTCACTATGCTACTTTAAAAGCTAGCATAGTGAAAATAAACTTTTTAAATATCATACATATTTAAAAAATATTTCTTATAGTCCTACTTGTCACGTTATATTATGAATACATCCCTTATTACAAAGAGTTGGATTTTATTGAAGAGAGTGGAGAGATTCTATATTTTCTTTTCCAAAAAATTAACATACCATTGTACCATATTTTACGATACCATTTAATATGTTTACATTCAATCTATTAAAAAACACGTAACCATTACTTGTGATTCATTTCATTTTCAATACTTTTATTTAACGACAATTTTACAACATTTTTTTTTAAAAAGACACTAAAGACACTAATTTATGGCATAACAAAAGTCGACAATATGTGAACTATTATTAACGGTTATAAAACATTCGCTGGTTACGAAGAGCCAGTACGTGATGAAGAGACAACGTAGAGGATTACTTCCATTGATGAATACATGGGAACTGCTATGGACATTTATCATTTTATATGAGTGGAGGATCGGTGATAGATGTGAGAATGTCGTAGATAGGTCATTTTGCATTTATTTAGTACTATTTATATGAGCTTGTAGTTTTTTCTTTTTGGCTAAATTATGGGTTATTGCTAAAGGATGGACAAATTGGGTGGTTCATTTAAACCCGTAGGCGTTTATTAAAAATAATAATAATAATAATAAATAATGCTAAATAAAATAGAAACAACAGATAGTGAGGATCATTCCTCCACGAAGAAACGAAATATTTAATTTCTTAGTTTATTGCTCTAGCACTAAATACACAATCTTTCCAGAACTGATATGTCTTAATGGGAACGGAGTATTTTAACACTAGGTTCCCATATCTTTGTGATCAAATAAATAAAAAATATTTCAATATACCTGTCTATGACTTCTTAATTCTTCATCAATACATCGATAGCAAATCCGTTAATTCGCTAATAAGTTAGCCACGTGATGCACAATGGCGGAGTAGGACTTTGCGTAATGTTGCACAATCGACCAAGTATGGAATCCCGCTTTGATGAAGCGATAAAACGTGAACAGATGTTAAATATCAAATTTACAATCACAATTCATTATTAAATATGAAATTGTTATTAGATTTTCGAATATATCTATTAATATTATAGATACTATAATGTCAAGATTAAAAATTAAAATTAACAGGCCGTCGACTCGACGGTTGTGGGTTGTCAGAGTGTCTGAACACTATGTTCCCTCTGCCTATCCTGCTGTGTGCGAGATACAGCGTGAAGCTAATTTTTTTACTATACTATTGTGAAGATTCACTTCAATTAACAAATAGAAAACAAATTATCAAACGTTTCTAATCCCACAAACTTGTGGTATTCATAAGAGAATGTCAAAAGTGACATCTAAATTCTCAACTCTCTTTGAATAGAAAAGTTGCGATTTTTAAAATTTAAAATTTAGTATTATGCCGTAATAATAAATTTAAAATATTAGATATCGTTATGGCGCAGTAGAAAAGTATCAGACTTCAAAAACATGACTGTTTTTCCCAGGTTCATCTAAAACTAAAGCTGATTGATTATTTTATAATAAAATTTTTGTTTATAATTTTACACTTCTTTTAGTCTTCGTATAATTTTATCTATTTTTATTCAATAGAAAAAAAAGATCCACCGGTAAACGTGATGTGACATAAAATGTCTAAATTTGCATGTTTCTCTTTGAACGTTACAATGCCGAGGATATTTGGTAAAAAACGACGGCGTAAGTTAAACGTAGATAAGTTTTGATCTGTACGGGAAGTCTATTTATATATAAATCTGGTAAATTTTATACTAGTTTAATAAATGCCCAAATTAATACATTAATAATTTTAAATTAAACGAAATCGAACTTACAACCATCAAAGAAGATTTTAAGATGTCTGCTATTCCTCTATTTTATAACCGAACATGTCCAAACTTGTTATGATGAGAGAGTTCTCTAATTAATTTTATAGCTTTAAGAAAAAAAGACAAAGCAACGTCCACATGGCACGTCGCGTGACAAAAAGCGTGAGAGCTTTAAACAAATAAAATAAACTATCGAAATTTGAACCCATATAATCTCTTGAGACGTTTAAGACAATACAAATTATTTAAAAAATGTATTGAATTTATATAACAAAAAAGAAATTATATATAATTTGCGTATAGAAAGGCAGGCAGAGAGATTCTACCGATAAGACACTCTGCCCTGTAATTTCCTCACGAATTCGGGACCTTACGTGTTGAATGGCGGAACTTAACGCCACGTAACGTTCAAACTGAGCGACGAAATGTTGAAAAAGGGAGACGGGAAGTGCGTTAATCGAAACAGTGTCCTAAAACTAGGTTCCCAGGTTCTATATCTTTGTTCTCTATCTTCTTTTCATATATCTAACCTTAGGAAACCCATAAACACCCCATATGCACAGTTCGCGTGGCAAGGAGGCGGGTAAGCAGGGCAGCGCGGTCAAGGTTGGCTATTTCAGTCAGGTCGATGCCCCACGCCGCCATTTGATTCTATAGTAATTAAAATGTTTTGTTTTATT
This sequence comes from Heliconius numata, assembly GCA_016802625.1. NCBI lineage: Eukaryota > Metazoa > Arthropoda > Insecta > Lepidoptera > Nymphalidae > Heliconius > Heliconius numata. Next base: position 21,741 of record JAEBDU010006360.1, on the reverse strand, counting down.
ATGGGTTTTGTATTATAATTTTGTATTGACATATTTATATGTTTAAATAATTTAGGTTCTTAGATTTTGTTTTTGTCTTTAAGTGAAAGTTGAATGGTGATGATGATGATATATTTGCATTAATATAATACATCACGTTCAATGGTGATTTGAAATATGGTGAACCGAAAACTTGGTGACATATCACTCCACAAATATACTAGAGTCATCTAATTGGTGGTGGAACCTAATAAAGGTATGTTGTCTAATTAAACTGGTAAAACTCTTCCATTTTATAAGCAAATATAAATAATTTTTTTTACGCAAAATATATATTTTTTAGCTTCACGCTGTATCCTGTTTATAGCAAGATATCCAAAGGGAAACTAGTGAAATCTTAACACTCCGTTCCGTTCCTCATTTTTCACCCAAAAATCGTCCAAAAGATCCCTTTAAATCTTCAACTTCTTTAACTTCTTCTACTTCCATTCAACATGTTTCCAAGTGAGGGTTCACTAACTACTTAAGTCCAGAGATCATCATCAGTAAAATTCGCGAACATGTCTCCACAAGCTGGTGGTCGGCACTCCGAGAGCCACACGTGCCTCAGTTCCCACGGTCCGCGGGGGAGCCGAACGAGTTAGTGGAGGTCCACTAACTGTGTTTTTTTTATTAAACGCCAATTGAATGATAGTACTGGCGAAATTTTTTAAATATTACGCTTGATAGGTACAGGTTCGATTAATGTTGTTTGTGATTTAGTTTGTTTTTGTAATTATTATTAGAAACTTCTTTTATTTGGAGAAATGATGAAGTGACAATTGCTTCTAAACGCGACAGTTGTAGGTTCGACACGCTTTAGATGAATGAGTTATTTTCATTTAAATATATTACGCGGCGTTCAGTTCCGCCAAGCAATATTTTGAATAATAGGTGTAAAGTAGTAAACAGAATGTCTTAACTATGTTTATAAGAGTAAAATTTTCGTTTATAAAAAATTCTTAGGTATTAGATAGTATTTTACATATAAATACTTATAAACTTATATAAAAAATATTATATAAATTATTTCGTTATAAATACAGTTAATTGCATAAATTATAAAAAAAAAAGCTTGGGAAGTTCCCATTGAAGGAACTTAACCAAATTTATTACCGTATCAAGAGTAATTTTATTTTATTATCAGCGATCACATCCTGGCGTTAAACTAACTAAGGATAATAATGTGAAATAAATATTAAATATGTACATTTTTTTTTTAAATATATTATGGAGGCCTATCGTGGCATTGAGTGTAATTATAAACGCAGCAGGTTGTGGGTTCGATTCCCAGTCAAAAAAATGAAATCCATTTTCTTCGCTCTAAAGTCGAGGTTAATAGTAGAGACGGCGATTTAGTAAAATACTTAAAACTAATCTTCAGCAAATTAAATATAGCATAAAATTAAAATGTTAAACATATTATACCAATATATATACATTATACGTGTATATAATAAAATTCCGCAGTGTATTCTTAGTTTGCCTCTACCAAAATTTAAAATATCTGTAAAAAAAATTCTAACTAGTAAAGCTTATCACACTGTTCAAGAATATTTAGAGGATAAGCATGTATGGAATTAATGTCTATTGAATGTAATGCAGGATAGCTGCCAGCAAATGTAATAGATGTACCATTGATTTTGAAAAGAGCAACTGTTGAGTTTCTTGCCGGCTCTTCTCAGCAGAACTGCCTTCCGAACCGGTGGTAGCTTTTTGTTTATATGTTCATTCGGCGATTCAAAAGTGCTTATAATAATTGCCTATATGAATAAAGAATATTTTGAATTTGAATCTGTTATACTTTCTAAATAATTCTTCATTATAATAATATATCTCATATAAATAAGAGTCATCGCACGAATCCAGGGCGGCGCGTACGCAGAAATAACAAAAATAACCGGGATTTATACGAGCTCCAACTTGTATTGATGATTCAAATGATGTAGTCATTATTATTCATTATATATGCTTTATTGATTTGTATTTGTAGAATATCTTTATTTAAATTTATATACTTTTCAATAAATATTGGTTTAATAAAATAATTAAATATTTACGTTTAAATAAAAGATAATAGAGACCAGTCGCAGCGCAGGTGGCGTGCAACTGTAAACACGATAGGTGGTGGGTTCGATTGCCATTCGAGGGAATGAAATATTTTCTCACTCTGGTGACGAAGGTTATTGATTTCCGCCCAAGAACACATAACGGCGTAAATTAAAAAAAAAATAGATATTTTTATAGAAATCATAGAAATCTGTACAATATTTCACAATTATAAGTATATTCAATAGTCATTTATGGTAGAAGAAAATGCGAAATATCTCAATTTACCTGAAAAATGGAGAACAGAGTGTCTTGACCTACTCTACAGCACTAAATAGTGTCTTCACAAAGGAAAAAAAGATATATGTAACAACATAGAATACTGCAGCTGTTTAATAATTCGACTTAAATAGGTTAATTACAGTGTATATTATAGCGCTTCTTTGTAAATATATAAATAGACTACATTTGTTAAGAGAAAACATGATTCATGACGTCACATAAACACTATGCTTTTAGAGTGACTAGATTTTTTCCATTTCACGCTGTTTCCCGCACATAGCAGAGTAGGCAGGTAGGAACCTTATAATAAGACACTCTGTTCCCCACTTTTCGCCGAATTTGTCGAGGCATTGCGTGTTGAGTGGCGGAACTCAACGCCGGGCTTTTGCCTTTGTGACAGTGTGAAGAAATGAAAATATAATTATTAATTTTCTCAAATCGGTATCGAACCCACAACTGTCGCGTTACAGTCACACCTTTATGCCCCTTCGTCATGACGGCCTCATTACGTACAAATTACAATAATATAGAAATTTTTCATAACAAATATTCTCATTTAATTTCATATGTTCGTAGATTTGTATAATAAATAATAATTCTTTTTTACAACTGAAAACTTAAAAACAGCCGCTATAATAAAAAAAAATATATTTTATATAAATTTACAATTCAAACAATAATTAAACAATATTTTACATAATAACATCAATTTCTTCTATAACAATACACGAACAACCAAACGCTACGAATATATTAGCTTCGTTTAAACGTAAGATTATGTATCGACATACGTAATGCTATGAGTGTACTGAATCACGTTCATCTTGCCTCTGAATGCAGTGTTGTTTTGGAATTATGAGGTATTTGATAGTATGTGATTTATCTTCTATTTTGTAGGTACAAAAAAAATTTAAAATGCATGTTTTTAATCACTTTTTTCAGCTTTACGCTGGATCCCGCTTGTAGAAGAGTAGGCAGAGGTTAAGGCTAGTGTTAAGAAACTCCGCTCCCTACTCCTCCTAATTCTGAATGCATTGTGTGTTAAGTGTCAGGATTCAACGCCGCGCTTTGCCTCGACACTAGAGCGAAGAAATGAAAATATTAAATATTTCAGTTCCTCGGATTGGAATCGAATCCACAACCTGTCGTATATACAGACCTGTGTCATGACACTTTATTAAAAGGATATTGAAATTGTTTGTGCCTTGAGAGCTTTTAATTGAAACTGATAAGAGCTACTACTAGCGCCACCTAGTGTTGAGTAGTGTAGAAATATGTATTGTAGAATATAATAAGCTTTAAAACATATTTTTTTGGATTTAAGTTTGATTTTTTCTTTATTAAGTATATTTTAAAAATATCAGCAAGTCAGTTTAAAAGCAACTATGATGCATTTTTATCAGCTCAGCTGTCAAGTGAGGCTTTTAAATACTTTTCCTTATATACTTTAGTAGAAAAAAGTTATTATAAAACATATATTAAGAAATTATAATAGTACAGTGTTTAAGACAATCAAAACATTTTCTTCTATATTAAACCTTTGACTTTTAAGAAAATACCATTTCTTTATATCCATAACCTATTATCATAAAAATAAATTAATTAAACTGCCCTAAAAAAACCTACATAAAAAAATATTAAACAGCAATACCGACCATTAAATACAAATAAGTTGTTTTATATTTATAATTCCATCAATAGTACTATTAATATAAATCAAGACGGAATCACTCGTAGATATATCAAAGGAGACGGCTTTCAGACTGCCAGAGTATAGACTGACTCGAGATTGCGCACACTCGACGAACACACTTACTCTATAAATAAGCCCCGATTGGACCAAATGAGCCCTCCCGAAAAACATGTATTATAAAAATAATTTCGTTGTATAAGCTATTATGTTATTTAAAAAAAGGAAAAAAATACTAGCATAAAATAAATGACTAGGTTCTCTTGTGGAACTATTTTCTTTTTTAATTTTTTTTCGTTTCATGCTCTATGATTCACATTGCAAGGTGAGGGAACCTGGTAAACTAGTGTTAAGACATTCCTTTCCCTTCCCTATTTTCCCTACGTTCCCTACTTTCCACTGAACTCTTGCCTCGTTACCAGAGCGAGGAATTGAAATTATTATTTACATTGCGTTTGTACACCTGCACCACGACGAACTCTATGAACGTGTTGCGAACTTATGACATTTATATAAAAATATATTTATTAAATTATGACAAAAATAAATCAAAATAATTTAAATTACTATTTAATACAAATAAAACGTATATTTAACGAATAAAGTTATTATTTCAATAAATTGTTAACTTGCTGAGCTTTCAGTATAGTATAAGTTATACTTAACAACTTTGGCAGAGTATATACGAACTACATGATATTTCATATTCCTGCTGTCCACGGTAATTTTTGTAAAACACGATATTCGTATACTCTTACGTCGTCTAGGAAAAATGTTGGTGTCCATTGTTTCTTTCCTTTCTTTTAAATATTTTTATTTGTATAGATTAATATACTTATATATTTTTTTGCGCTTCCACCTCTTGTAAGACCATGTGCGGCGTTGATCTCCGTCACTCAATATAAATTGTCAGGTGGAAGCCACCGCGTAAGAGAAATGAGTGGATAGTGCTTAGGCGGAAGTAGTGCACGAACTCTCACGTAACTAACCTGATATGTTAAAAAGCACAACTTTTAAATATTTCCTATAGTGCGAAATATTTTAATTTATGTCGGAATTTTGCGTTTAGTACGAAGCGAATTCTTCTCAAAAAACATATAATATTAAGAGATTTTTTAAAAAATCTATGACATTAATGTATAATATAAGAAGTGTCAATGTCATGACTGTTATTAGTTGACATTTTTTTACAATTGCAATAAAGCAATAAGTTAAATATGACTTTTGCTATTAAAAACTTTACGTAAAAATGTTACTTAAAGTAAAATCTATACCAATATTATAAATTCGAAAGTAACTCTGTCTGTCTGTCTGTCTGTCTGCCTTTTACGTAATCAGGGCCAAACAGCTAATATAATTGTGATAAAATACTCATATAGAGATACTTGAGGGTCTCGGGATGAACATAGGATATTTTTTTTCTCATATTTGTAATGTTTTCGATATATACCAATATATTAAAATACTTATTAATTTGACATGCAATTTATTCCGCTATGTTAATAACAACCGTGGCTAAGCGACCGTTGCTAAGCAACGATTTGCAAAGTTTGTTGTTAGAAAAGTCACCCTTCTATTGAAAACTGAAAATAATTTCATAAATATATTTAATAAATATTCGTATAGTTCAAGCGGGGCTACGCCCGCGTTCGGGTCCACTAGTATTATAATATATTGCAATATTTTGGCGCAGGAACACAAAGTATGACTCTAAACTGTGGGTTCAATTCCCACAGGAGGAAATGTACGAGGAAATTAATATTTCCATTTTCTTTAATCTGGTAACAATGCAAAAAGCGCAACGCTGAAAATTAAGCAGAACGACGGAAACGGAGTGTTACACTACGCTTTGCCTACCCTGCTATATGCGTGAAACAGCGTGAACCCAAAAACAAATATATATATCATACAAAATCCATGGAAACAGTACTAAAATGTGCATTAGTATTCCTGCAGCGACCGAGCACGACTCAGATTTACTGTTATAGCCGCCGTGCATCTCGTCCCGCCGCGTGTCATCCGCAAATGTGATACAATTTACCTAACAATAGCTAAGAATCCATGTTCAGATCTTATCCAGGGACTTGGAGGATTGCTGAAATGTCCTGTTGAGGTGAAATAAAAGGTCTTCTTCTAAGTGTTGTTTTTGTTAGTGTTGACTGTTTAACTAGCTGTTCCGGTCAGGTCTGTGGATGAGGGAACATTTATGTATCCCATAGCTCGGAATTATTGACTAGCAGCACAGCAGGGTAGGCAGAGAGAAACTGGAGACCTGTATTAAGATACTCCAGTCCCCATTAAGATATTACCGTTTCCACATTTTCCGCAGAGTTCTGGAGATATTGCGTGTTGACTGGCGAAACTCAAGGCAGCGCTTACCCTCGTTAGCAGCACAAGGAAATGAAAATATTAAACATTTAATATCCTCAAATGAAAATCGAACCAACCACCTCCAACCAAGATCTCTTGGACATGAAACAATCCTATTTCCTTATATCCAAAGCTCAACTCACAAACCACAATTATAACACTAAACTCTAATTAACTCTGCTATAACGATATAATGGAGTCGGTAATAGGTATTCATTTCTGTCTGGTTTCACACGGGCGGCATTCACAGAGGAATCACCGCTGAATCAGTTTTCACCAACTACAAGCACCAGCCAAGCGTGAACGTCCTCGCTCAATAGAGTCATTTGTGATAGGTGCATTGGAATGCTCATGGGAATTTTGATTGAAGCTTACTGTTTTTCAGGTTAAAGTAAAATAATTAATCAAAGTTAAAAACGGTTGTGGGTTCGATCCCCACTCGAGGAAGTGAAATATTTATATTTCCATTTTCTTCGCTCTGGTGTCGAGGCAAAACGAGGCGTTGAGGTATAGCACTCAACACGCAATGCCTCCAGAATTCGGCAGAAAGTAGGGAACGGAGAGTCTTAACACTACGTTCTCTCTGCCTACCCTGCTGTGTGCGGGATACAGCGTGAAGTAAAATAATTAATCAAAGTTAATTTATTTTTTATATGAATTTTATAAAAAATTAAATAGTGTAGTCTAGTCTATATTTTTGTAGTAGTTTAAATTTGTAATATAGATTTATCTACTACTATTTTTATATATTTTGCTTTAAGCTATTTTTGTTTGTATAACATAATAAGGCAAAATGTATGGTATTTTACATTTTGCATTTGAATCTACCTCACTGTAATACCGGGCTTCACGCTGTAGCCCGCAAATAGCACGCTAGTTAGGGGGAACCTAGTGTTTTGTCTTGTTACTAGGACGAGTAGACGAAAATAAATCATGTCTCCGAGTAGGAATCGAAACCACCGCCGTCGCGTTACAACGAACTGTACTTTACTGGCGATATTAAAATTTTAACACCTTAGACCACCTAGAATATAAATCAAAATCTGTTTTAAACTTTAATATAGATAATTAATCAAAGTTAATTTAATTTTTATATGAATTTTATAAAAAATAAATAGTTTAAATTTGTAATATACATTTATCTACTACTATTTTTATATATTTTACTTTAAGCTATTTTTGTTTGTATAACTTAATAAGGCAAAATGTATGGTATTTTATATTTTACATTTGAATCTACCTCACTGTAATACCGGGCTTCACGCTGTAGCCCGCGAATAGCACGCTAGTTAGAGGGAACCTAGAGTTTTGTCTTGTTACTAGGACGAGTAGATGAAAATAAATCATGCCTCCGAGTGGGAATCGAACCCACAGCCGTCACCCGACACTAAATTTTTAACACCAAATCAAAAACTTAGACCACCTAGAATATAAATCAAAATCTGTTTTAAACTTTAGTACAGATAATTGGACAAAGTTAATCGAAAATTGAATCATCAAACATTACAATTTAAAAGCCTGAATTCCTAATGCATTATAAATCAGTCCATTAGCCACCGACAATCCCGTCTGTCGTATTGTAAAACACAATACCCCTAATTTACCGACACTGGCACAATAAAGATTATTTGCTTTATGTATATTTTATATGTGATTTTCGTTCGTTGACCAGCGTGTGAAAACAGCTTTGAATATTGTAGTCTAAGCGACCACCCACATAAGGTTATTAGAGAATTAATTAATATTTATCTATTATTTGTTTGTTTTTTTTTCAGCTTCACGCTGTATCCCGCATCTATCAGGTAGGCAGAGGGATCCGAGTGTTAAAGCATTAGGCTCATATTTAAAAGGCGCATATTCAAAAATACATGCAAAAATATAAAACTCTTAATAGAAATGGTACAAGGATCCAGGCCATCGATGGCTAGTGCTCCAGAGGGGAACCTCCTCACTAATACTGGCTTCTGCATCCGTTTCTTGATCCAATAGCCTACCTCTAAGCTACCACTAACCTCTACCTCTAAACTCTTAAGGTATTGGTCGAGGTTTTTCGCTATTACACCCTATTATTATGAAATTCCTATATGAAAGGAACAATATGTAAACTGAAATATAAACATAGAAGAAAGAAGCAATTTGGTATTTGCTATAAAGAAGAAAACTAGAAGTTGTGCCTGCTAAGCGTGGGTGCCCAAGCTGGCTGTATTCGGAATTGCTATCAAAAAAATATTAATAAACATACAAGCATAAAGCTATATAGGTTATATACATTGTATATGTATTTTTTGTCAGGTTCTCGCATTTATCATGGTATCAGAGGGAACCTAGTATTGAGACACTCCATTCCCCACTTTCCAAGTCCGTAGTCATTGCGTGTTGAATGGCGTAACTCAACGCCGTGCTTTGCCTCGACACCAGAGCGCACAAATGAAAATATATCGATATTCTGGATTGTAATGAAAGAATAAATATTTTTTTTATTTGCCTATATAATAATATGATCTTAGTCAGTTTAGTGGAACAACTTTGAAGTGTACATAGAAAGCTCGTTCATTTACAAATCGTTGATTCTTGACTGTAGAATATTAATTGATAATTATAATAAAACTAGCGGACGCGCGCAGCTTCGCTTGCGTATTTAGGAGTGAATTCTAATAACCCATGAAACATGTGTTCAATGAAATATTTTTAAGAGTCTAAATTTCAAATTTTATAAAAATCGGTGGCGATTTAAAGATTTTTTCATACAAACTTTCAACCCCTTATTTGCACCCTTAGGGGGTGAATTCTAAAAAACCATGAAACACATGTTCAATTGAATATTTTTAAGAGTCTAAATATCAAATTTTATAAAAATCGGTGGCGATTTAAGAATTTTTCCATACAAATTTTCAACCCCTTATTTGCACCCTTAGGGGAAGAATTCTAGAAAACCATAAAACATGTGTTCAATTAAATACTTTAAAAAATCTAAATTTCAAATTTTATAGAAATCGGTGCCGATTTAATTTTTTTTCCATACAAACTTTGAACCTCTATTTCACCCCTTTAGAGGAAACATTTTTCAAAATTCCTTCTTAGTGGATGTCCAGAATACGAAAGTAAACATCTGCCCAAATTTCACGTTTCTACGCACAGCGGTTACGGCTGTGCGTGCGTCAGTCAGTGAGGACAAGTCCTTTTATATATATAGATTACAACAGAAAATTGACTTTTTGGTATGATTTTTTTTTTCTAAGAAAAGTTAATTGTTCATTCAGTTTATGGTTTTTTAAATGTATTTATTATAATGACAAATAATACATATTTAAAACATATATTTGGAAGATTCGTCATTTGCTGTTTTTTTTATGATTTTAATATAATCAATCTCTTTCTAAGGCTGTATATAATTCTTCTTCTTCTTTGTCGTTTCACTCTTGACAGAGTGGTCGTGGTCGTGCTTTTTAAAGGTTGGTGGTGCGCCCCACAGTCTGATGCCATTCTATGCGGTTGACTGTCTGCCTGGTGCATTCGTAGAGAGGGTCATTGAGGGCAGCCTTCACTTGGTCTGTCCATCGCATGGCGGATCTACCGCGTGATCTGCTACCCTCAACTTTTCCCTGAATCACATGGCGTTGTATGGAAATATCTTGTTGTATATAATATTCAGCTCTAAATCCAAGAGATTTTAAATTGATGTTTTTTCTTATAAAACAATAAACATAAACAATCACTTCTCTTTCCAAACAAGCAAAAAACAAAACAACTTAGAACATTCACAAACAAATCTACAATAGACATCGAGTGTTTACTCACATGAACCCTGACATGAGAAGGCATTATAAGAAGTCGGCAAGGACTGTGCAAATCTTTGTTTTTCTCCAAGGAAAACAATGGATTAAGACTGTTGACTGTTGACTCCCAACAATAGCTTAGAGTTAGACGTTTACTATATTTACGTCATTATGTCAAGGACTGGTGTCACTGGTGTCATACCAGCCTTAATTGTTGACATGCAATTTTGACTCTTAATACGTTACACTAAACGTTAAATTCGTATGGCAATTTCGTGATTGCGACGCGCCTTATTACACAATTCTACAGCTTAACTTACAACAGTAAATTGTGTTGTGTTTTTGTTATAGTGTTTCGAAAATAAACTTTATTGTAATAGTAATAAGAACCAATTAGTTTTAATGTGTGTGCATTTAGTTTTTGTTTGTTACAATGCTTGTTTTGGAGTATTTATCGTAATAAGTCAAAGTTTAAGCTTTTATATGATGCATTTGTAAAAGTTAAATGTATTATATGTAATTTTGGAAAATATATCTTCTCTATTAATTTAGGTCCATAGAACAATATAGTAGGATAACGGTATGATTGTAAGGGTGATGGTTGTGGGTTCAATTCCCTCTAGCAGCAATGAATTTTAACTGGCCAGTTCGGGGATATTCGCATTTTTCTTCTTGAGAAGTTTAAACGTGGCGTTGAGTACCACCACCCAACACGCTGTCTCAAAGTAGGTCGCAAGTTGAGAATGGAATGTCTTGATATTTGGTTCGTTCTTTGTTCGTTCGTTCATATCCTCAACCCTCTTATAAAAAATGAGCGCATATCTGCGCTTTTTATCATTTAGGGAATTTTTTAGGTGCTTCACTCTGTGTTAGATAAGAGACAAGATGAAAGAAGAAAGAAGATAGGCCGAGGGAACCTACTGTTAAGACACACCGTTTCCCCACTTTTCACAGCTCGAGGCATTGTTGTGACTGTAAGCGTGATTGTTTAGGGGTTCGATTCCCACTCGAAGGAATGAAATAGTTAATGTTGTGTAATTAAGTTTTAACATGAAGTTTTAATAATTTAAGTTATTAATTGTTTTCTATTTGTACTGAGAGCTAAATTTTTCGATATTTACACTAGTAAAAAATTAAATTAATAAATTATAAAAAGAAGAATTTTCTTAGAAGAAACATTTATCCACTTGTTTAAGTCAATTTAACTATGCTCATAAATGAAGATTATGTGCTAATATTGATTATTTGTCCACCGAGAAGTTTTTCCTTTTAAAATAATTTACGCATTTATGACAGAGTCCCGTCGTTTTTTATTATAGTGTTAATTGCGTACTAAAGAAACAGGTCTATGTTTAATTGTCATAAAGTAAATATTATTTATAGTATGTATGACGTATGCACTTTAAATGTTTAGATATTTTGGTAACTATACCCAATATATACTACTCAAAACAAAATAAGGGCCACTGCAATTTTCAAGTATATTTATGTGTTACTGGGACTTAGGTATTAGAAAATGATGAAGTTCATTAGCTTTACCATCTTCTAATGTAATTAACTTAAAATTTAATTAAAATCGATCCAATAAAATTAACTAAGAATTTTTTCAATTAACTATGCAATTTTGACAAAACATTCACTCCCGCTCATTAAGCTTTCAACAACTTTTAGCATTTCTGAAGCTTTTTTTTTTTGGTGTCTTCAGTACAGTGTGTGTCCTCCTCATTTTTGTACACAATCCTGAGGGCTGTAAGGAACACTTTCATTCAGGTTTCGTACAGTTTCTTGAGGAATTTGCTCCCAGCTTGATTTCAGCACTTCAATTAGCTGTGGCTCGTTATGTACGGGCCGGTCAGTACTTCGAACGCTTCGTTTGAGTAGGTCCCACATATATTCTATCGGGTTGAGGTCTGGACTGTTGGCAGACCAAGGTAACACCTCAATATCAGCCTCCTCTAGAACTGCTTTGGTGGCTCGAGCGGTGTGTGCGCGTGCATTGTCGTGCATCAGCTTGAATCTTGCACCAATTCTCTGAGCAAAAGGCACCACATGAGGTCTGTTAACCTCTTCAATGTATCGCTGAGCTGTTACAGTGCCTCCGTTTAGGATTATTAGTTCAATTGTACCCGATAGACTGATGCCTCCCCACACCATCACATTGGGACCCCCGAATCTGTCACTTTCTCGGATGCAAGCATCCGAAAATCACTCACCTTCACGTCTCCAAACACTAATGCGCCTATCATCATTAAGAAATATCACTTTACTCTCATCAGTAAACAACACTGTGCTCCAGTCACTTATGTGCAAGGCAAGATATTGCCTTGCATACGCTAATCGGTTTGCACGATGAGCACTTGTTAGTGGAATTCGCAATATTCGTCTTCTGGAGAACTGCTGGTCTTCGTGCAACCATTTCCTAATTGTTTGATCACTAACGCGGGTACCTGTGGCTTGTCGCAAGCGATTTTGTAAGCAGTGAACGGCGATAAAACGCTCTCTTCGCGCAGTCAAGAGAACATAGCGGTCTTCTTGCGCGGTGGTGGATTTAATTCTGCCTGATACTCGTCTCCTGGATACCGTTCCCGTCTCTTGAAAACAATTCCAACCATTTTGGATCGCTCTTCGTGAATAGCCGAGCTGTAGAGCTACAGAACGCTATGAATATCATTCTTGAATTATAGTTACAGCTCTGATTATGGTTGGCAAGTCCATATCTTGTCGAATACGTGGCATAGTGTTCGCAAAAGATCAATTAACACGATAGTTAAACATTATTTGAACTATACACGACTAGTTCCAAACATTGACTGAATTTAACTATCAACTTAAATAAGGATAAAGTCAAGTGGCTTCAATAAATCTCTAAATCTACCTACTTTTTCAATTTTTTGCTGGCAGTATACTCAAATAGAACTTGTCAACACTTAAGATGAACGTACCATAAGTATCAACCACTCAAGATTGCATTCATGTGAATAAATTAACCCAAAGTGCAAAAATACGTAGTGGCCCTTATTTTGTTTTGACTAGTATATACGATTTTGTGCTAATTTCAATGAAAAAAAAAATATTATTAATTATTTTTTCTAAATGTTCAAGAACAAATACTTTAGTAGAATATCTATTTTCCCGGGTGTGGTAGAAGAGTACAGAAAAAAATAGCTGTTCTCATCATAGCTGCTTTCCAAGTTGAAGGTAGCTGCCTGAAATAATGGTACTGGGGTGACAATACGATCCCATACTGTCACCGCCGTCCACATTACAACATTAAACATCCTATTGAATACAAAAGATCCTCGAGATAATATCCTCGAATAATTATTGTTTAACAAGGATGTGACTGTAACGCGACGGTTGTGGGTTCGATCCCCATTCGAGAAAATGAAATATTTATCTTTGCTCTGGTATCGAGGTAAACGCGGCCTTGTGTTCCACCACCCAACACTCTGAACGAAGGAATCTACTGCCTCCAGAATTCTGCAGAAAATGGTCAACCGAGTGTCTTAACACTAAGTTCCCAATGCTTACCCGGCTGTATGCGGAATACGGGACGCAGTGCTAAGACACTCCGTTTCCCACTTTCCACAAAATGTTGGAGGCATTTGTTCATGTTAAATGGCGGAATCCACCCTTGTTACCAGAGCGAAATATAATTCATTCCCCCGAGTGATCTGATGTCAAGAGAAACCCCAGCGTCGAGTTCCGCCACTCAACACGCAATGCATCCAGATTAACGTGATGGAAATAGTAATACAGCCTTCTTCAATAAATAGGCTATCCTACGTAAAATTAATTTTTCAATTTGAACCAGTGATTCATTGTTATTTGTTATTATAAGATTTTTTCTCAGAAACAGGTCGCTAAGGTTACAGTAAGATGAGTTAATTTAGAGTTATTGTTATTTTTAACCGACTTCTGTAAGAAAAGGACGTTTTTATAATGTTTAGTTTATTTATTTTGCTACATTACATCAACATTACATGTATAATTGGAGATTTAGAATAGAAACATCCGTTTTCGTCATCGACATCGTATTTAGAATATTTAAGAAAAATAAAATATAGGAGGTGGTGCTTTTCCTTCGTTAGTCAATAACTAACTTAGGATATTCTTTATATCATAATTAATATGAAATTATAATTTTCATAAAAAAAAAAATTGTATTATAAAATCCTCGTATCAGAGGAGAGGTCGGTAGGCAGAGGAAACGTAGTGTTAAAACTCTCCGATCGTTTTCAACAGTTTCTACCGAATTTTCGAGTCGTTATATCTTAAATGGTCTTGTTATCTTACAGAGCGATCAAATAAAAATAATTAATTTAAATAAGAGAAGATGATCATTCCCCCTAGTAGTAATCGAACCCACAACAAACAACACAAATGGCCTCAATATGTTTAGAATAATACAAAATTACATTTAATGATTATTTTATATATTTTTTACTCAATAAAACTTAATTTTTATCAATATTTTTTTTATGCAAAGTAAATTATAGAAGCGAATCCACCGCTCATACGGCAACGCAGCTAAAATCCTTGAAACACTCGTTAATTACGACTTCGAAACTCAAGTAAGGGAAAGAGGTTTTCATTCGCACACCGCTCGTCGTATGTGGCACTTCTGTTATTTATTATATTCTTAATATTTTTTTGAAATATGCGTCAATTTGACGATGTGTTGACCGTCCTGGGAGCTACGGTGATGTGCCTTTGCGTCCATCGGACTCTACAGCTGGTTCCGTTGCGTAAGTTTTTCAGAAATCCACTTAAAATTATATTAATTTTATGTATACATTATTATATAGAATCAATAATATTAATTATATTTAAAAAATATTTTTTTGCCAGATTCCTTAACAATACAAATTAGAAAATATAAGAAATGATTAGTTTTATAATAAATCTGTTATTTATACGTTTTGCGCTCAATAGAATGTTATTATAAAATTCGCTATAATTTTAACATCATTTTTATTAAATCGACTTGTTTCTATGTAAATTCGTACCTATCAAATAAAAATTTCAGGGATATTGCGTATTGAGTGGTATAACTCAATGTCGCGGTTCGAACCAGAACCAAGTAACGAAAATATGAAATATTTCATTTCCTCTAGCGAGAATCGAATCTACAAATTTCAGGCTTGTAGTCACACGTTTATGTGCTACGACTGTGTAATATATGCTAAGAAAATAAATTTGACCCAGACACAATATCTGTATCATCTGGAAATTTGGCATTCATCTTAGTTAGCTTAGGTGACAATACTATAATATGGTAATATGGTCATCTACCTCATCAGCTCCATCAGCTCCATCAGCAGATGCAGTCCATACCTTAATATCTATTAGAACACTTCACAGGTACCAAACTACTCGAGTTTAGGTCCTATGCTTATATCTTCAATCGCATTCTATTTTTGAATTTTATAGAGCACAATAAGCTTTAAGCTTAATAAAACTCTTAATCTTGTAGACATTTTAGTAACAAAATTTTATCTAATTACTATTAAATTAATTGTAATTGAAACATTCAATAGAATTTCCGTTCTAATTTTTGTGTTTATAAGATAAAATATTGTTTTTTTTTTGGTGATTTTACTATTTTTCTATAGTCTATTTTATTATAGTCATAACTAGTCTTCACTTGCAACTTTGGGTGAATTTTAACACGTAAAAATATCTTGCTTATTCTACTCCCATAGGAATTTAAAGATATCCTTTCTGATTCTCCCCTTCATTCCATAATCTACATAGATGCCAAATTTCGAAATTCCAATAGGTTCGTCTGAACCTTATTAATTATAACATAACGTTTTGTCTTGTTTGTTGATATAATAAAATTATTGATTCGTTCACATTAGTTCAAAGAAATTATTTAAAAAATATATTATTTAATCTTTAATTTTTCGTGTTGAGTCTCTGTTTTTGTATAATTGTGTGGACATTGAAAAAATAATTTTATATAACGGTATGTTTATTAATTACTAGATTATAAGAGAAAGAATGAAAAAAAAGTAAACCATAATGTATTTCCTAATAAAAGAAACTAGAGAATGGAGTATCACACTAGTGTCTGTGCCTCCCTAATTAAAAAAACAATGTATTGTTGCCATATTAAAAATATCTATTATACATTAAAAAGCAGGTTGCAATTCACGCATAAATCATTATTTTAATAGTATTAATTTTTAAATGTTATTTTTAGAAATAATTAAGATTCAATGTCAAATTTCATAATTGGTTAGCAAAGGCTAAAGTTTATTATGTTACATATAACCGCTAAATAAAAAATAGATTTAGACTTTTTCTAATATACTAATTTATGTGTGAAATAAAAACCGCACGTTTCGACAATTATCATCGAATGCGGTATAAATTAAATATGGTTTCGCAAACATAAACCTGTATTTAATACTGAGTGGCAGATTTAAAAGAGATAAAGTTACAAAATGACTTAAATAAATATAAATCTTTTTCATTCAATGCCAAATTAAGTAAATATTATTATTTACATACATTCACAAGAACAGTGTTGTGGCGCAATTGGAAGCTTCTGCAGTGGTTAGGATTTCGATTCTCGCTCGAGGAAATATAATTTACATTTATAACACCGGTAGTGCTTAGAAAAGTCAAGTTTCAAATTATATTCTATTCTTTACGCACTGTCCGTTCGCCACTTGAAATTATTTAAAAAAACAGATTCTGTTAAAAGCTGGTGTTAAGACACTCCGTTCTCCACTTCCATCCGAAATCTGGAGGCATAGCAATATTATTTTAAAATATAACAAAATATAATATATAATAACCGATTTCTTTATTTACAGCGGATTTCATTCATCCTTGTGGCGAGTTAACCGATGAATGCTTCACAAAGGCCACACTCGATGCTATTCCAGGAGTAGTGAAAGGGATTCCCGAAGCTGGAATCCCACCTCTCGATCCCTTATATCTGGATAGAAACATCACTATGAATCTTCCTGGAAACGTAAAAATGACGTTCCACAATGGAAAATTATCAGGATTAAGCACTTGTATACCAGACAAAGTGTCGTAAGTAGATTTTTAGGTAGTTCTTTTACGTCTGTAGGAAAGTTTTTCTTGAATTTTCTTTTTAATTTTCATATGCTCGTAAGTTGTTTGGTGCTGGCTGTATAGTTTATCTATATAGATAACGATGGCATTGCTCCCGGTAGCAGAAATGATGCCTTAAATCCAATGATGAGATGGAAAAACATCAGTGCAGTATAGCAACACGTTGGGCCATACACAATGCAATGTTGGGCCCTATTATTATACGCTGCTATACGATATATTCTTAGGATATGCGGAGTCAGTTAGACCGAAATCCCAATGAAGAGATACACAGAATGGCAAGTAAATGTCACAGTAAAAATGAAGAAAATCTCATGAAAGACATGCATGAGAAGAATAGGAAAACAGATTATTGAAGCATGAGTTAGTGATAAAAGAAAGAGGGGGGCCCTCCAGCACCCATGCTTTTTACGTTAGAAAAAAGCATGGGTGCTGGAGGGTATGTATGACGAGGTTGATGGCAATGGAGGAGGCGAAAGAGGTATATATAGTGATTGTCGTGTTTGAGCTCCGACCTCTCCAGCTACTCCATCTAGGCATAAACTAGATACAAATATTTTAAGACTTAGCAAAGTAACTCTCTACTTAAGTGCCGTAATTATCGTTGGTATAAACCTTGAGCTACAAATTCTATTTAAGCATAAACATTTAGACCTAGCTGTACTTTACTAGTAGGTAAAATATTTTTTTATTTAATTTCATATATAAGTTATATTAAATTAAATCAGCTTCACGCTGTATCCCGCACTCAGTGGAATAGGCAGAGGGAACCATTAGTGTTAAGACACTTCATTGCCCACTTTCCGCCGAATTTGAGGCATTGCGTATTGTTTGGCGAAATTCAACGCCAAATTTATTCCTACTAGAGCAGAGAAATGCCAAAAAATTCCCGAATGGAATTGAACCCACAGGCTTCCAGTCACACCCTGCCCACTGCGTCTTTGTGGCATGCCAAGATAATAAATGTGGGAAAAAAAAATGTTTTACAAACGACTCTAAATAACCTTTACGTGTTAATTTTATTCAAGAAGTGTTTTAATTATTAGCAAACGGTTGTATAAGATTTCTCGATAGGAAGACTTCTATTACACGGTAGTTGAATGAGGTAGATTTTGTAATACAGGAAATTTATGTATATCTATATAGCTTCTTAGCTCTGGTGTCCAGACAAAAAATTATGTGTAAAATAACCATACAAAATCAGCGGAAAATTAAATTTGTCAACTTTTATAATTACTTAAAATCATGAAATTAGTACGGAACCCTCGGTAGGCGAGTCCAACTCGCAATTAAAAGACTTTTTACTAAATCTATAAAATTTGTAATTGTATAACAAACTTAATAGTTATAAATAGCTTAGTGACAGTCTAACATTATGGTATCATCGAACTGGTCTGATGATGGAGCCAAGATCTGAGACTCTTTGGTGGTCCACTCCGAGCACATTCTAAAGCGCTGTTAGCGCGCACGATAAAATCTTAGATCTTTTTTAAAATTTATTATTAAGCATCTAAAATAATAAACATATTACCATGTAAATAAAAATAGCGTGCTTAAGGAAAATACACAAGTATTTCCAAATCTGTATATCTTCCAGATCACAACGAGCGAAGCGAACGTTTATCTTCGACATCCATTGTAATTTTACCATAAAAGGGCAGTACAGCATCCAAGGCAGAATCCTTCTATTTAACCTCGACACTGACGGCTCGGCCAAAATTAAAATTTGTAAGTATATTAATTAATAATAATAGTAAACTATTTGTAATATATATATTTTTTGTATCGTTGTTTCCCGCATATAGCAGGGTAGGCAGAGAGAACGTAGTGTTAAGACACTGTCTTTCATATTTTTGATGGAACTCAGTGTGGGAGAATGAAACGTTTGTGCTACTATGCTACGACGGTATATATTTTTCTTTTAATTAATATGTATAATTTAACATTTTTATCAAAATTTTAGGGAACCAACACATAAGGTTGGAAGTCCGGGAAAAGATTGTAAGAGATGAGAACGGTGAAGGCCATTACAAAATAAACTCATACAAATACAAGGCTGATTATGGTTCTGACCTTAAACTAAATCTTACCAACTTGTTCAGAGGCAGTCCACAGATAAGTAAGAATATTGATAATTTATTTACAAATATTCCGCTTTTTTTTATTTTTTCAGCTTTAAATTTTTTCTGCAAATATCTAGATATGTTCCAGAAAGGAGGGGGAAAGTGAGTTTATTGAACTCACGACCATCACGTTTAATAGCCTCGATTACTATTTAAAATTAATGTATTGATTTTTTTTAGCGTCCCGCACACAGTAGAGTACGCAGAGGAAACATAGTTTTAAGACATTTTCTCCATTTTCCGCCGAATTCTGGAGGCATTACGTGTTAAGCACCACTATTAACCTCAAATCATACAAAATAATCAATCAAAAATATATAGATACTATAAACATATTAAATCATCCTAATTAATGTCTTGTCTCCAGGTGCAAATATATTGGAAGTTTTAAATACGAACTCCCAGCTAGTGGCCCAGGAGTTCGGAGGTCCCATTCTGGACTACGCTATAGACTACGCCATGAACGTCACACAAAGGTTCTTCAGCACATACACTTACGATCAGATCAGCAAAGTACCACTCACAGAAGATTTCTTCGAAGATAATTAAATAAATTTATGATATATGTATAAGAAACTTGAAGGAATTTATGGATATAGTTTACACCGAAATCAGTATTTATAATGTTTTTTGCTGAAATTAAATATTAATAAAAAAATAAGTAAATTATATTTAGAAATAAACCAAAATTCTATATTGCTCATAATTGCTCTAATATTTTTATTTCATTTATTTATTTTTTTGGCAACAGTAAAAAATAAAATGGTTGATTAAGAAATAATTTAATTAATATTAAATAAATAATAAAACTATTGAAACGTGCAGAACGTTACAAGGTTAGAGTTTCTCAATTAATCCGCATTGTTCACTCGGAAAGATAATATTTAAAAGTAAGAAAAATCAGAGTGGCCACGACTGGTAGACCGTACTATAAATACCATAATATGCAATGGTAACGCAACCACACCACTATGACATAATAGAACTAGCGATTGCACATGACACTTCGGAGTTGGTACCGGCGTCCGTGTAAATATTACTAGTACCTAATAAAAGTATGTACTTGAGACTTAAGCAATATGGCAATATGGAATGTTGATTTATTATATTTTTTGTATTGGTGCGTCTTTGATAAAAGAAATTATTTAATTATTATTAATTAATAAACTATTATTATTTATAATATATTTTTTTTCTTATCGCTTACCCTTTATATTACCTAGTGTTATCGTTGAGTGACTGACAGGAAACATACTTATTAAGGAAATTTATAAAAAATTAAACGTAGCGAGATTCGAACCAGCTCGTCCTGGAAACCGTCCAAACGCTCTGACCACTAAGCCATACGTTCTCATCATGCTACGTCGAAATTCTTATAGTCTCTGTAAGGAAATTTTGAGGCACTGGTTCAAATCCCGCTACATTAAAATGTTTTATACATTTTCCTAATAAATATTTTTCGTTTCTAAGTGTGGAATAACACTTTAAAAATGTTAAAATACGAAGAAAAACCTCACACAATTTTATTCAATTAACAAGTAGGTGCACAAGATGCTTGATATTCAATATTTTTTTTATAACCTTAAAATAACCTATTTTACCTATAATATTCAAAGAATGATATATAAAAACCAAATGTGAAGGTCTTATCCTCTTAGACTTTTTACCAATTTACATGGCATTAAAATAAATTGAAGAATTAAGAATTCCTAGAAACTAGTACCAATTAATATCTTACGAAAAAGATTATTAGAAGACATTTAGACTGTTAAAAAAATAATTAATGTCGTATTTATATTTTGCCTAGATGTTATTCTAGTCACCTTTAAACACCAATAAAAATAATAAATGACACTTCATAGTGTTATAACACATTTTAATTGAAATTGAATATATGAATTAAATGTCCATTCTCTTAATTTTGTTTAAAAAGGTCGAATCTGTGAAAAATAATTACTTTAGAAAGAGAAAGATTTCTTGCTTTATTCTCTTTTAATTTCTAATTTAAATAAAAGTTTGAGACGCAGGGTAGAGAGAACCTAGTCTTAAGACTCCAGAATTTTTTAGACTGTATGTTGAATGGAGGAGTTCAACATCATGCTTTGTGTACCAGAACGGAGGAATGAAAATTATTAAATACACTCATTACCCCAAGTGGGGGTCGAACTCAGAACCGTCGCGTCTTGTATAGTAACAGTCACCTTTACTTTTTGCTACAACGTTTTCAATTAATTTCATGAAGTAATATTTATTTATAATTCTCAATTGTTTTCTTTGTCATAATATTTAGAATTTATAATTCGTCATAAAACACTATCAAGGCAACATCAGTACGCAA
>JAEBDU010006356.1:0-11364 GCA_016802625.1 Heliconius numata | reverse complement strand
AGCATTTTGTATTATTATAAACAAACAATATGAATTTAAACTAACTAGAGTTTTAACACACATAACTTTTTTCAGCTTCACGCTGTATCGCGCATGTAACAGGGTAGGTAGAGCCCAGTGTTATAGCACTCCGCTCTCCACTTTCCGCTAAATTCTGGAGCCTGTTTAGGCGAAACTCAAGGCAGCGTTTTGCCTCGACACCAGAGCGAAGAAATGAAAATATACATTTTAAATTAATATTTCCTCGAGTGGGGATCGAACCCACAACCAGTCGCATTTACAGTTACACTCTGTGCCCCTGCCCCAAGATTGGCCAGAGAAGATAACTTTAAATACCTAGACACCTTCAACAAGTGAAGGTTGAAAGTTAATTCGGCATATTTTTACTGTTTTTAGTTACATGTAGAAAATCCATCCTTGATGTTTCTCAACCGTGACTTCTTCTACAGTCTTTTTTTATTACGTAAGTTAATAAGTTATAATCTATATATATAAAATCGAAAGGTCACTCACTCATCACGAAATCTCAGAAACTACATGTGCTAGGAATCTCAAATTTTGCATAGGAGTTACTTATAGGACGTAGGTGCTCGCTAAGACGGGAATTTGCAATATTCGACTTCTAAGGGGTTGTTTTTGGGGTCGAAAGTTTGTATGAAACTTCGTTACTACAAATGCTAGGAGTCTAAAATTTTGCATGGACGCCCTATAGGACGTAGGTACTCATGGAGACAGAAATTAATAATAAAGTAATTCACGCAGGCGAAGCCGCGCGCGGGCAGCTAGTATGATATAATAACAAATTTGTAACTTTACGTTATTATACATTCACGTGAATAAAAATAATAATTTACTTCAAATCTTATATACAAGTCCATCCATAGCTCTAAAAATCGTTGGTGCCGGGTGGTTATGCTCGCCCATTGCCATCAAAAGTTTATTATCCTCTGTGGTAAGAAGCCTTACTTTACATCCTGCTTTTCGTTTACTACAATACCAATTACATTTGTACGCCTTCGAGAAAGTGTATCCACCGTACAAGAGCTGCTGACTGTGACGTCCGGCACTACTTACAAATTCCAAGACATCTGAAATTTTATCATTTTTTATATATGTAGGAGATTGCTCGCAAATGACTCTTATTGGACCTGTGGGCTTCATTGTGGGTTAATGCAAGCAGGAATAACGCAGCAGATTCGTGACACTCGTCACTAGTCCTTCCTTTATCCAAAACATCAGAACACTAAATCATTCTACGATCGTCAACTTCCTCCTTATTTTAAAATCGAACTTCACCCTCACACGTCACGACTCTACTCAAGGCATAAGCCTCCGCGTTATTGGTCAAATTACCTCACTGGTCTAATGAAAGTCAAAATGGAGTCTCTTAAACATAGGTCAGCCAATCGTAATTCTACAATAATCAACAATTAGTGTCTTTTCGATCATTTCCTCTGAAGCTATACAAATGTGTTGACACATTGTCTATTTTACATGAATACAGCCAGTCATATTATAAACAGTTGGTACAGATAATAATATTAAAGCTAATCATTAAACATCTAAGATAATATAATATCTGTTCTAATCTCTTCCTTCTACATATACATAATGGTAAGTTGGTAAAAGCTAAAAGAATTTTGTGATCACTTCATTGTTGGAATTAAAAAAATATCTATCTCTCGTTGTCTCGTCAGGCCAGACAAAAAAATAACCATATTATAGACAATACTTCTCCGAGTGGGTACAATTCAATTTTTAATGAGTCGTGGTAGGTCATAGGTGGTGATTTCTACAAGAAAGAATGAATTAATTTCATTTTCTCGATCTAGTAGCAAGACAACACACGGTGATAAATTGCGCCACTCTACACGTATCGTTTGGAAAATAGGGCGGAGAGAGGGCAACAGAATGTCTATGATTCTTGACACAGATTTCCCTCTGTCTATTTTGCTATATACGGGATACAGCGTAAAGGGAAAAAAATACATAAGTTAGGAAGGTTTGTATAACGATTAAAACACTGAATATTTCTTAACAAACTCAAACTTTTATTAATCGTTATTGAAAATCATGAACATGTAAAGTCCAAAAAATACACAAAAAGCATTACTCAAAAACAGATAAAACTGTTTGAAGGCCTTATATAAAAAAATAAGTATTTCATTTTTTAATTATTAACTGTCATTATGGACTTCAACTTTATGTATCACTCTTTAAAATTCAACAAAAAAAAACATTTTTTTATTTAAGGACATTGAACTTACCAACAGATTAATAATACATCTTGTAAATTCAATTGACATTTTCCAAAACGCCTTTGATATTTTTTTTATACTGGCTCATATCATATTGCTTTATTTTGGGAGGTAGA
This sequence comes from Heliconius numata, assembly GCA_016802625.1. Taxonomy (NCBI): domain Eukaryota; kingdom Metazoa; phylum Arthropoda; class Insecta; order Lepidoptera; family Nymphalidae; genus Heliconius; species Heliconius numata. Next base: position 8,990 of record JAEBDU010006356.1, on the reverse strand, counting down.
TCGTTGAGGCATTCCGTTCTAACGTGTCAAAATATTGGGCACATACAAACAAACAAACAAAATTATAATACTAAAGAGATAATAGACAAACATATTACAAAAAAAACATCCTACATACCTAATTGTATCTCCTAAACATTAAAAACTAATTTAAAATTTGTACATTTTTCCATTGGGACTTCTAAAAATCGTTGGCGGTGGATGATTGTGGACACCTGTAGCTTCTAGCAGCTTACCAGTCGGTGTTGTGCTGAGTTTGACCTTACAACCGACCAAACGCTTGGAACAGTGCCATCTGACCTGATTGTAGACGTTTACAAAGGTGAACCCGTCGTGAACAATTAAATGCCCACCACCGCGATTACTGGGCATGAACTCTAATTCTGAAACAAATTGCTTTACTATATTAGCTTAGAAATTAGCTGGTTGGTAGTTTGTTACTTCATCTTGAAAATAAGTCACTTACGTTTTTAATAACGAAATATTAGGTATAACTTTTTAGAAGAATCGGAATTTTATATGACGAGGAGATTGGATTGGTTGAAAATTGAATTCATTTCTTTTATAATGCCTCACTTATTCCGTAAAAGTATAATATTTGCTTATTTTTTTTATTTGAAAGCTTTTTTATTTATTTCTATTTACTGTAGTAAATTTTAAAATTTACTGTTACTTAAAACAAAATAATTATTCAAATTGAAATTTTTGTATTGCCAAACAAATGTTTTTTTTTTATAATTGCAAACGACATGTTAAAAAAGGGAAAAGTTTATATAAAATAATACAGGAGTTTCATAAAAATATATTATTTAAATAAAACAACATATACTTTTAAAAATATAATGAAAATCACAAAGCAGGCTTCAGCAGGGTTTCTAAAACCACGATTTTAACACTAGAAATCACTAGAAGATTCTTAATATCTATCTTCTTAATATCTAGGTACACTGCCCTCCAAAAGTTAGTTGAAATGATCAATAATGTAATAAATGGGAGAGAATTATAATAAAACCAAATAAAATCATGGCGTCAATATCTATTTATGAAAGTATAATGAATTTAGGGTATTTTAATCAATAAAAGAACCATCATATCTTTTATAACTACAACTTCCGGTAAATAAACAGTGAAATTAGGATATCAAAAGTTAGTTGAAATTTTTGAAAATTTATTTTTAGGATTGTGTTTTTGCCAATGTCTTATCTTTTAATATTTTGTATGACTGCCATTATTCTGTAGAACTGCTTTAAGTCGTCTAGGCATTGATTCTACAAGATTTTGTAGTGTTTTGACCGGAATAGTCAACCATGTTTCGAGAATTTTATTTTTAAACAAGTTTCTGTTGCTTCTAAGGGAAATAGGGATCCTGCGGTCTAATTCATCCCATAAATGTTCAATGGGGTTAAGGTCGGGTGACATTGAAGGCCATTCCAGTAAATCCACTTCGTTATCTTCAAAATATTGTTTAGTTATCCTTGCTGTATGCTTCGGGTCATTGTCTTGTTGGAACTTGAAAATCCGACCTATCCCCATTTTTTCAGCAGATTGTTTTAAATTATCATGGAGAATATGACAATAGGTCTGTGCTGTCATTCTACCTTCAATTAATTGCAGCCGGCCCACACCATGCCAAGAAAAACACCCCCAAAGCATTACACTCCCACCGCCATGTTTCACAAGTATTTGTCGAGCTGCAAGTATTTGTCGTCGTAACAGTTATCATTGCTTTTGCGCTATACAGTTTGACGGCGTCGATTTCCAAATAGTTCAAACTTCGATTTATCGCTAAAGACTACTCTCTTCCAAAAGTCTATTGGCTTATCCCAATATTTGCGGGCGAACTCCAATCTTCGTTTTTTATGGATCGATGTTAAAAGAGGTTTCTTTCTAGCAATGTAGCCTCGTAAATTAGAATCATGCAGACGTCGCCTGATGGTACTTTCAGAAACCGAAGTTCCTGCTTCCTGTAACTGATCTTTGATCTGTCGTACCACAATCTTGGGATTGATTTTACACAGCCGCAATATTTGTCGATCATCAACAGAAGTAGTAGCCCTAGGACGCCCTGACCGTGGCTTATCTATAAGACTAGAACATTCCAAGCTCTTCTTTATTATTTTTCGCACGCCTTCTGGACTAACTTTAAATAATTTTCCCACAGCACTTAAGTTTTTCATTTTTTTGTATTCACATACAATCATTGTTCTTTCCTCTACAGTTAATTTTCGCCTCGGAGTCATTATGATTTCAAAAATATTCAAATCACCTCAAAATATCTGGTTATTAAATTTAAATTACCTACACTGCCCTAACAATACTAATAAATGATTTTATAATCGCGAGAATATTAGAAATCGTTTAAATTTTGCTACTTCAACTGACTTTTGACGCACTCAATTCAAGCAGTGAGCACATAACCATATATTATTGAAGAAAACAAAATTAATTTCGGGGAATTCCCTTCTGTATGTATTAGAATAGTGTTACCAAACATAAATAATAAACAGATCATTCAATGAAACTGCGAATTTTGGAAATTGTGTGACATAATTTATAAGGTCAATTAATTTCAACTAACTTTTGGAGGGCAGTGTATCTTTGTACAGAACCTCCACTTTCCGTCGTTGCGGACATGGCGTGTTGGGTGGCAGTCCCCAACGCTGCATTCGTCGCCACTTGATATACCAGCAACCATATATTATATACGAAATGTAAACCTTATTTAAATGGAATCCGTTCCGTTCACAATTGGGAATCGAACCCACAACCATAACGTGTCCTTAGGCCAAGACGACCTCAATTATCGAAAATAATAATTATTATTATAAAAATAATCTAATACAGTCTTTTGAGTGTTCATCTTTATAACACCACACGCAAAGAGATAGTTACGCACGTTGCAAAAAGTTCTAACTTTTTGAACTTTCTTTTTTGCTTCTCTGCATTCCAGTGTCAATCGATGCTTTTTGTAACACCGTGCACAATTTCTTCTTTCTTTACCTCATTCTAGGCCACGTCCAAAATTTTCCTCTAGTTTGACATATTCTGTAATAAGAATTTTATTAATTTGTTTTTAACATTTTTTTTACTGTATAATTTTAACTGAAGACGGAAGTGATTAGTGAAGCTAATCCAAGTAGAATAATTTATTAGAAACATTGTTTAACTTGAGAAAAGCTTAGCACTTTAACTACTCTCTCTTATCTGCCGATCGATTGATGAACTTAAATGTCATATATATTAATAGGATAATGTAAGGAAAGCTTCGAGAGCCGTAGGCATTGCGTGTTCATTTGCGGAACTTAACGCCGCGCTTCGCCTCGATTCCAGAGCGAAGAAACGAAAATTTTAAATATTTCATTTCCTCGAGTGGGAATCGAACCCACAACCTGCCAACAGCGTTTACTGTAACATATTGTGCCAATGCGCCACGATGGTCCTGTACATAATACCTATACCTAATCCCATTTTATATTTAATTTAATAAATACCTTACCTGTACATAATACAGTGGTTTCGCGTTTTTGAAATTGGTCTTGTAATTTTTGGTTGTGGATTCGGTTCCTATTCGGGACAACAGTGTTAGTATATGATATTGTGTAGCCAATAAATAAATAAAAGAAGATTTAATTAACATTATATTAATAAATAAAATAAAATAATATAGTTAATACTATCATCAATACTTTCAATAAATTGCAATTTATCAATTAATGAAATTTATGTGTTTTCTACTAAGACATTACAAGGAGATCTATGTTTAACTAACACATTCGAAAGCCACAACCAAACAGCTACATGCAAAATAAGTTCATGGACTTTTTTTATATCATTGTCATCATGATGACATGATAATCATCATCATCAATAAAAACTCATCAAGCAAAACGTATAACTCGTCCGTCCTGAGCTCTAAACATATTAGGCGGCGGATGAGTGTGTCTCTCAATAGCCCTAATGAATTCTCCCGCAGGCGTAGTCACTACCTTTGCCTTGCATCCTGACGATCTCTTGGAGCAATACCATCTGGTTTTGTTCTTTGTATGCGCGTGAGAATACGAGTAACCTCCATATAGAAGAATGAACCCTTTGCCACGATTAGTTTTTGCTAGTTCGACCATTCCTGAAATAAAAGTATTTAAATTAATAACTACCTTCATCTATCTAGAATAAGTATCTTTAATATCTTCATAGAGAGAAAAAATTATCTACACTTATTTATTTTATTTTGGGATAAAATTGGAAGTGAAATAAAATAAACGTAGCAGTTCTTGTTTTTAACTTAAATATTAATTTATTAACGAAATTACCCACACAGAATTTATTTTTGTATTATAACTATATAATATATTGATTATGCATATCACACAAAATGCTGTTACAAGTTAAGAAAACAAAAAAGATTACTTTATAGTAAAAATCTTTCCATCTTGAGTCCTATATAGGGAAGGGGGGTCGTGGTTGTGCTGATATTCGCTGACTGATAGTAAATCTCCTTCCATAGAAGTTAGTAGACGAGCCTTGCACCCTGCCGCCTTCTTAGAGCAGTACCATCGAGTTTTGCTACTCATATGTGCATAGGTATATCCGTTGTAAATCGCCAACACACCCTTGCCACGATTGGTTGGCGTAAACTCCAATACATCTAAAATATTATTTTTTATCATTGCTACATGTGAACATAACTAATTAAACTTGCAGTTTCATAAGAGACAAACATTCCTAAAATTCTTATTATTAAAGTAAACTAGTACTTACCAACGAAGTAATTAAAAATAATGCTAGATTTATTATATGAACAGAGAGCTCTATGCACCGAACAACTTTCGAGACATTGTATAAAGAGTAGCGGAACTTAACGCCGTGCATGTCTTGTTTTCCAGAGCGAGCATTGGAACTTTAAGAACATATTTAAGGGAAAATCATAGGTTTTTCTGCATTTATTTTGCTCATAATTTAAAGGGCAAAACAAAACTCAAGTAATAAATGCTCGGAAAGATGTATTCAATCTTTGAAACCTGCTCATAAGCTCCTCATAATAATGAAATCATTAAATATTTCCCAATACCACGTTCAATGAAATAAAAAGCCTAGACTAGTAACGCGACGGTTGTAGACTCGATTCCCACGCGTGGAAGTGAAATATTGGATATTTTCATATATCTATGCCTCGTTACCAGAACCAGAAAATAAAAATATTACATATTCCACTTCCTCGAGTGCAAGTTGAACAAGTCAATGTAAAAACAGTCTTTTCTCAGGTTTGCGCTCAATTTTGATACATTGCGTGTGAAGTGATGGAACTCAACGATACCAAACTTTAAAGATAAAAGCGAAAGCAGAAATGAAAAAATAATAATTCCCCGCGAGTGGTGTTCGAAACGATGTGTTGTCCTGAGTCTCAGTACCCTCATAGACATATATAATACTAGCGGACGCGCGCAGCTTCGCTTGCTTATTCAGGGGTGAATTCTAATAAACCACGAAACATGTGTTCAATTAAATATTTTTAAGAGTCTAAATTTCAAATTTTATAAAAATCGGTGGCGTTTTAAAGATTTTTCCATACAAACTTTCCACCTCTTATTTGCACCCTTAGGGAGAGAATTCTAGAAAACGATGAAATACGTGTACAATTAAATACTTTTAAAAATCTAAATTACAAATTTTATAAAAGTCGGTGTCGATTAAAATTTTTCAAAATCCCTTCTTAGTGGATGTCCAGATTACGAAAGTAAACATCTGTCCAAATTTCATGTTTCTACGCACAGCGGTTACGGCTGTGCGTGCGTCTTACCTCAGTCAGTGAGGACAAGTCCTTCTATATATATAGATAACAACTTAAATAAAAAAAATAATATCAAGTGTGACAAATCATATTTATTTCTAATTTTTTTATTTTAACAAAATTTAATAAAGCTAACAACTAAATGGAAAATCTTCAATCAACACCACTAGCTGGTTACATAACGAATAACTACGAATACGAACTACGGGTACTATATTTATTCTAGCTCTGGCATGAAAATTCTATTCTATCTTATATTATAACAATCTATTTTATTACCTTCCACATTTTATACTAACAGGTAGGTAGGCAAAGGGAACCTAATGTTAAGACACTCCGTTTCCCACTATCTGCCGACTTCTGGAGGCATAGCGTGTTAAGTGGCAGAACTCAACGCCGTGCACCGGAGCGAAGAAATGGAAATATAAACGTAAATAAATATTTCCCTTTCTCGAGTGGGGATCGAACCCACAACACACCCTTGTGCCTCTTCGCCAAATCTACATTTCTATTATATATACATATATTTATAGAAATCCCAAATTCTCGACCCTTTTGTACAGAATATTTAAATTATTATTAGGTACTGACTTCAACCTGCGGCTCTGCTCACATGGTCTAATGAAAAGATCACATTATTATTCTTTTCAGTCCAATACAGGTATTTAACATAGGCACCTGTATCGAGGTTCCTCGGTACGCGAAATACCTGTATAGTACTTTTAAATATACGGAAATTTAGATCTTGTTAGTCCTTATGGTAAAACTTCTTTAATATTACGTAATCACCATGTTCAGTAGCACGTATAGTAGGAGGTTCATGAGTGTGTTCGCCCAACGCAGATATGACAGCACCGTTAGTGTCCAATTTCACTCGTGCCTTACAACCTTTACTTTTTTGGGAACAGTACCAACGTTTCTGTGAATGCATTTGGGCGAATGTGTACCCTCTCATTAGCAACAAATTATTTTTATGACCAGTCGATATAAATGTATATTCTGAAACAAACATTACTTAATTAAAAACATCGGTGACATAATGCTCTTAATATCTTAATAAGGAGTAATCTTTACTATTACTATAATCAGTTGGAATCACTATGATACATTGGAACTTTATGAACACATTTAAGGGAAAATCACTGTTTTTGATATATTTATGTTTCTCATAATTTAAAGGGCATTCATCCGAATTTTCATCTATAAAATTTTCGAATAATAGATGCCCCCCAGATACTACACAGAGGTGAAAAATAGTGATCTATAAAAAAATGTCAATGAGTTATTTCTTAAATGACGTATTAAACATTGCTGTGATTGGCTGGCAAAATAAACCTCAAGTAATAAATGTTTGGAAGGATATGTTCAGTAAATAAAAATATTTCATTGAGGCCATTAAGATTTGAGGTCAGTCGCTCCAGGCACAAAGTGTGACTGTAAACGCTGGTTGTGGCGTGTGTGTGGTAGAGTTCCACCACTCAACATGCAATGCCACCATAATTCGGCGGAAAGTGGGGAATGGTGTATCTTAACACTAGATTCCTTCTGCCTACCCTGCTGTGTACGGGATACAGTGTAACCTGATTAAATATTTTATTTCCTCAAGTGGGAACCGAACCCACGAGTCCGTCGTGATTACAGTCGCACCCTTGCACTCCTGCGCCATGATAGCTTTTACATTTTAAGCATAGCTTTCAAAACTTGTTTAGCTGTATATCAAAAGATATCTTTTATCTTCATGCTGTCGTCCCACATATAGCTTAATAAGCAGGGACAAGTCTAAGTAAAAACAATTTTTTCTCAGGTTTGCACCTAATTTTAATACATTGCGTGTGGAGTGGCGCAAAGGGTGCAGGACCGGACGGAGTGGCGAGCATTGGGGGAGGCCTATGTCCAGCAGTGGACCTTAAAAGGCTGATGGATGGAGTGGTGGAACTCAACGACAACAAACTTTTAAGATAAAAGCGAAAGCAGGGAAATGAAAAAATAATTCCCCGCGTGTGGTGTTCGAAACGATGTGTTGTACTGAGTGAGCCACGGTACTATCATAAACATATATATTTTTTTTAGCTTTACGCTGTACCCCGCACACAGTAGGGTAGGCAGAGGGAACCTAGTGTTAAGAAGACACTCCGTTCCCCACTTTCTGCCGAATTCTGGAGACTTTGAGTGTTGAGTGGCAGAAGTCAACGCCGCGCTTTCCCTCTATACCAGAGCGAAGAAAAGGAAATATAAACGTAAATAAATATTTCACTTCCTCGAGTGGAGATCGAACCCACAACCGTCGCATTAAAATATACATATACATAAATATAATAGAATACATATATAATAGAATACATATATAATAGAATACATATATAATAGAGCAATTTAAATAAAAAATGTATCTAGTATGACAAATCAAATTTATTCAGCCGCAAAATTGTCAGTTGTGGATATATATATATTTTTTTATTTTAACAAATTTTAACGCTGTTACTAATTATCTACTAGTAGTAGTAAATTTAGATCCTGCTAGAAGTCCTGCGGTTAAAACTTGTCAGTTTGCCTTAGTATTAGGCAATGACCATTTTTAGTAATATGTATATTAGGAGGTTCATGAGTGTGATCGGCCAACGCAGATATGACAGTACCGTTAGTATCCAACTTCACTCGTGCCTTACAACCTTTAGCTTTTTGGGAACAGTACCAATTTCTCCGTGTATGCATTTGAGCGAATGTGTACCGTCTCATTAGCAACAAATTATTTTTATGACCAGTCGATATAAACGTATATTCTGAAACAAACATTACTTAATTAAAAACATCGGTAACATAATGCTCTTTTACAATGATATTATGCACTTTAATATTTTACTTAAGAAATGACGTCCACTGTTCGACATATTCTTCTTCCAAGGTTAAAAAAAACTAAATCATACAAGGAATTAATTACATAAATGTATTTTTTACACGATGTACCTATATGACCACAAATAGCAGGGTAGGCAGATCTTAGTGTTAAGACACACCGTTCCCCACGCACCGTCCGATTTATTAGGTATTGTGTGTCAAGTAGTGGAAATCTATCCAAAAGTAGAAATCGAACCCACAACCATCGCGTTTGCAATCAGATGTTGAGTCGCTGCACCATGTAAACCTCAAATATACTAAAATATAGTATACCTTGGAATTTTTAAGCTATACTAAAATAGAACTA
>JAEBDU010006352.1:0-14230 GCA_016802625.1 Heliconius numata | reverse complement strand
AATGAAAATAATTTATTCCCTCGAGTGCGAACGCTGCGACCCCCAAATTAATATTACTTTCTTATAAAGCAAAAAAACATTAATATCCACAAGAGATTTATTCTCGTTGAGTAACATTGAAATATTACATCCATAAACGCCTGTGACGAAGTTTGAGCAAAATTAATAATATGGAATTTCTAACACCGTTTTTGTTAAAGGGAAATCATTCGAAATGCTGATATTTGGCAAGTGACACGTGAACTAAGCGATCCTTCGAGCGATTTTCGACAATATTCTGAATTATTATTAAAAAGTAAATTTAGGTATATTATTGCTTAAGACACTCCCACCCCACTTTCAAACGAATTCTGGGGGTATTGCGTGTTGAGTGGCGGAACTCAACTACGCGACAAGTTACTAAGTTTATCTTGACTTGAATTGGTTATTCTGCTTTACGAGAAATACCTTGCCTCCTAGCTGAAGGTTAAATAGAAAAAACAATAATATTACAATACTGCACATAGGAATTTCCTTTGCGTTTCACAATAGAAGAATGCAATTTGAAGTTGTTCTAGTTCCTTTGAACTTTTGAGCTTTCTTTTCTAAAACCAGTATGCTGTTTAGATTTGGTTGCGTCACTCCGCTTTAGAATGCAATGGGACATAGCATAATTACGTTCGCTTTGAAAAACATGAAAATTGACAAAGAAAAATGAATGAATAATGTTATACAGTATGTCACAGTAGATGCAGTTTTATATGCAAGTTACTAAAATATAGTTTGTTACATTATTATTAGAATCGAACCCACAACCTGTCAGTGTACTGTCAAAGGAATCAGAGAATTTTGATAATATATTCTATTTGCCTGTCCTACTATGAGAAACATAGCGTGAAAAAATAAATATTCGTAAATATATTTAGACCAGCGAATACCAGAAACAGAACATACTTCAATTCGCATTGTAAAATCTAAAAATAAAGCTAACATTCATATAAGTAAACCTAAAATATCTTTAACAAAGGCTTTCTCTTTACAGATGTATTTTTGCAAATATTTTCAGAATTTTTAGTTTGTTACACCAAACACACGTGGAGTGGCAACTGTGGCTAATGAATTTGTAGGGTGCCCGGCAGAGAGAAGAAAGGGAAACTTTTTTAGAAATTCCTTTATACAAAGAGCTTTTATATGACTTTTAATGACAGTCGACTTTATAGCTTTGTAACCTGAATTCATTATCTAATATTATTAATTTTATATTTAGGTAGTAGTTGTTTACGTGGACTTATTAAAATAGAAAATCTCGATCTTTTCCGACCTTTTAAAAATTTCGCGAAAAACTCTCATTCAATCTCCCTTATACTCTCTAACCTTCGCATATGTCAAATTTGACCAAAGTTTCTAAGTCCAGTAGTTTCGACTGTATTTTCGTCTGTCCATTTGCTTAGAAATGGAAGCGATTTATATAAAATATTTTTTCGATTAACATTTGAATTCATAGCCATTATATCCATTTAGACACTATAACGTAAAATAGCTTTTACAAATTTATTTTAAACAATGAAAGTTTCAAAAGCACTTTATATAATAAGTTTTAACCAAATTCATAATAAAAGTGTAATGTTTGGTGATTCACAAAATGGCGATACAAATGACTCTCGCAACAATCTAAATGACAGATCGAGGCTCATCTGGCGTAACGACGTTACTTAGTTACAATGAAAGGGTTACCTATTATGTAAATTAAATTATTGTAATATTATTAGTATTTATTTATATATTTTTTTATATAAATATACATATATTTAATTTTGTTTATAAAACCGATAGAGATATATTAGACATATAAAATATGAATCGTTCAGGTTCATCATGTATGTTTACTATACTATTAAAATTGTGCAATTAGAACGACTCCACTGGCTAGCGATAGTTTTTTTTATTGATATTATATGAAAAGTGATAACAATTATTTAATTTATAACATTTACAAATTTAAAATATTTACACTAAGAGATGCCTAAACTAGTATTTTTTTCATACATTGATAAAAATATAGAATTTGAATCTAAAAAAATAAATAAGGACCTTCACGCATATATAGTAGGGAAGACAGAGGAATCCTAGAGATAAAACACTTCGTTCTTCAGTTTCAACTGAATGTTCAAGATGTTTTATTACCTAAGATAGATAATAAATAATTCATTTACCCGAGTGGAAATCGAACCCACAATCATCACGTTAACAGTCAGATGCTCTATCGAAATAAAATATACCAACAATACACAAAGAAAAATAAAACATCAAAAGTCAGGAAGAATAGCGAGTATAAAATATAGGAATATTAGTAAATGTCCATTTAGTAAAGCACCAGCAATTTGTGACAGCCCCAATATTACATGGTATTACAATAATGGTCGTCCATATATCTATATCTTATATATCATATATGTTCTCGAGTACCTGTGGCTGTTTTAATCTGGTCCGTAATATCAATCTTTCCACCCATTAGATGTCACATAAACCTTGTGAACACTTAACTGGCGCTGGTTTTATCGCTTTCACTTTATATATTTTTGTAGTCTCGCGATGTATCCCGCATATAGCAGGGTAGGGTAGGGGAACCTTGTGATTAGACATTTCCATTCCTCAATTGGTACTCAACGTCCTGCTTTGCCTCGTTACTTTTGCTATTATTTTTTACAAATGTGTGACTGTAAACACGACTGGTTGTGGGTTAGATCCCCACTCGAGGAAATGAAATATTTTATGTTTTCATTTCTTCGCTCTGGTATCGACGCAAAGAATAGCTTTGAGGTCCGCCACTCAACACGCAATGTCTCCAGGATGCGGAAAAAAGTAACGAAACAAGATGAAAACAATATTAATAAGAAATTTAAAATTATCATAAAAAAGTTATAATAACAATTACAAGAAATGAAATAATAACAAATATTACGTTTGTATTCTGTGTAATGATGCCGAGATCCTATATCGAGATCAACCCGGCTTAGGCGTCTTATCTAATCCGACTTAACGTTTCATTGACAGCGGACTAGAACTTGTGGAATGAACGATGTGGCGATACAGGCTGTCAGTTATAAAATGAAATTAAATGAAATAGAAATAAATGAAATTGAATATTTTGTTCAAATGATAGTATGTATTTCTTTATTTTAATAACTTTTAAAGTGTTACCTAATATTAAAATATTTTTTTAAATGTAAATAAAACTTTAATGTAACGGGATTTGAACTTGCTTTTCTTATAAACTGTTCAAGTGCATGCATAGCATGTGGTACATATATAGATAGGCACATAGCAAAGTAGGCAGAACCTGGGAACCTAGTGTTAGGACTGCGTCCCATTAAGACTTTCCACTTTCTTCTGGATGTATTTCGTGTTGAGAATCATAAATATTTCAGTACCTCGAGTAGAAATCAAACGTACAACCACCACGTTTACTTATATAGTGATAAATGTAAGTAAAGAATATTATAAAAGAAAATCAAAGTTAAAAAGATAATTACTAATCATTTAAAAAATGCATGAAACTATGTTTTCCTTAATTAAACAAAAAAGGTTAAATTTTCCACGAATAAAAAAGGTTAAAAAGAAAAAAGGTTCCGTACCATTATTTATAAAAACGTCAAAAAAGCACTTGTATTATTAGGAGCTTTCTTAAATATTCACTCTACCTAATCTTCGTACATATATATGTACGAAGATTAGGTAGAGTGAATTTTTATACAGTTATTATAACTTTCATTGTTAGCGCCCGTAGGAAGAATTTAACAAAGTTTATGTTACCAAAAGTGGACAAGGGCATTTTGGTGTTCTTTCAAATATTAAATGAATCAAAATACATTTTTGAATATAGCATATTCATATTTTTCTCATAAATATTATTTTTATAGAATATCCTTTTTTTGTCATATAGGTACGTTTTTTCCGAACATAGCGGGTAGACAAGCAAAATCTAGTTAGGTAGATGTTATAAAGGTTAATATGATTTTACATTTTAATAGTTAATTTAATTTTTTAATTGAACAAATATATATGTATAAAACCTTGTACCTTTAAAAATATGGAAACACGTTACGTATTCCGTTCATTGTTATAATGAAGCTACCTTCAAATGACAATACCTCATTATGCCCAGGGTAATTTTGGTGAAACAACTTTTTAAGTTGAATCCATAAAAAGATATCCAAAGGTATTTTGAGACACATTTTTTAACTTCGTAATGTTTGTTTTTCCTTTAATTTCCTCTCGCTCCGGGATCTTTTCATATAAATCCTAAAGAGGTTATTTTCGTAGCGTCCCATAATGAGCAAAATGACGAATTTTCATACAATTCTTAATAAAATACCACACAATACGTCATTCGTCTACATTGAGGAAATCTGTTCGTGTATGACATTGATAATACAACGAAACACAAAGATGATTTTCACCACTTATTCGTTTTGAAAATTGAGCTGAAAGTGGAGAAATTTCTGTTGTCATAGTTCTATTGTAACGCGACGGTTGTCGATTCGATCCCCACTCGAGGAAGTGAAATATTTATTTACGTTTATATTTCCATTTACCAAAAGTCGATCATCTGTGAAAATATTCACTGTTTATCTAACCACCGTTCATGAGATACAGCCTGGTTACAGACGGACAAATAGACGGATGGACGGAAAGCGAAGTCTCAGCGAAGTTATTATAAAGACGCCGTTTTCTCCTTTGTGTAGGGAACCCTAAAAATAATGCAATGCAGTTGTTACACAATTAGAAATCTTTTCTATATAACAAAAACATTTTGTTTTTATTCATTTATTGATATATATTGTATTATTATACAAAGAGAACAATTGTCTTAATTCAATTATAAGCATCTATAGATAAATATAACAAATATAACCCCTTGATACGCTCATAATGTAGGAACTAAATAATGCAGCATAAGCACCAATTAAGCTATTTTAATGATTGAATATAAGAGTTGATTGATAATTGATTATTATATTATGAGACCGTCCGTGTAAATGCCATGGTTTTGAGTTCGATTTCCATTCGGGGGAAATGCCTTGGAAATTAAGTGGAAATTGGAAAACGAAAGTATCCTTACAGCGGGCGAGGCGAAGCGTAGTTCCCTAGTTTAATAATAATATGTTGCCTAAAATATTTAAAATAATAAAATAATTGCATTAGGTACTTACTATAAGGTAAATGGAGAAAATAATTGGCTTAAAGAAAATAAATTATTAACAGGCACACTGCTAACAAACCAAGAACTAGCTAAAAAATACAAACAAAAAAAGTTTGCTACGAAAAAACTAGGGAACTCTAACCACCTCGTTACACATTAAATGGTCTCAAGCACTAGATGATATCGTACTTAGTGAAGTGAGTAAACGGTAGAAAAATTATTTCTACTGAATAGTTTTCAAAGGGGAGGGAAAAAACCTTTCATTTTTTTATCATTCACAAGTAAAGGGTCCTCGCGTCTTCGATAGTACCCTCGTATATATAAATGGTCGATATGGAATGTTCGTTTATGAGCGATTTATTTTCAATAGACACTTTATTTACACTTTTTATGCTAGAAAATGTATGTTGGTTATTTATATATGACGAAGCTGAAGAACTTAAGTGCGATAATTGTGGGTTCATAAGATCGAACGCGGTGTTAAGTTTCGCATAAATGAGCTAAATAGTGAACAGAGTCTTGTTACCAGACTTCCACTATCACTTCAAGTTTTAATCTGCTTATTGTTCTAAGCAAATTAAAACTTGAAGTGATAGTGATATAACTATCGACTTCAAGTTTCAATTGTTGAGTCCGCGACTCAACAGGCAATGTACAGCGTAAATCTCTTATAAATAAACAAACACTTACAAACACTTTTTCATGATACACTCCTATGTAACCTATTGTTACCTGAGATATTTACGTTGCGGTGCATTCTCTCTGCACCAGCACAGAGACAAACCAGGTCACGGTCAAAGTAGCTGCAAATTTCTGACGAGCTCTTTTTTAAGTCTTTTTGCCGTCTAGTTTAGGTTTTCACATGTTCCAAGGTGTTTTTCGTACAGTGGATTCGTAATAGAGCTTTTTTAAGTAGATGGCTATACGAGGTTTGAATTTAGAAACTGAATTCGGTATTTGAATAAGGCTAAGGAAAAATTGTTTTATTATCTAAGTTTCACTTTACTAAACATTGGTCAAAGTAGGTAAAAAGTGTTGAGACACTTTGATCTCTTTTGAACTAATCGACTACGAATATCTATACATTGTTCCTATTTTTTTATTAGAAAAACTAAAACGTTTTTAATATAAACATCCCATCAAATAGGAATCGAACCAACAAACACCGTCTCTGACATTTCAAAACTATATCACAATATTTTTTTTATATATTTTTGATAAGACGGTCTCGTTTTATCAAAGGACTTCGTCTGTCTATATGACAAAATAGACCGAGAGAACTTATTGATAAGACATTTAACATTTCACACTCAAACGCTTCTATGCACTGCACCAATCATTGAAATATTGCGTGTATAGCGGCGGAAGTCAACGCCGCGCGTTGTCTTGTTACCGACGCGAGAAAATAAAAATATTTTAATGTCCCGAGACTGAATCAAACCCACAACCATCTTATTCACAGTTAGACAATGACATTGACTTATTTTCAATTTTTTTTTTCAGTTTCCTTATTTAAAAAAAGCTTTTAAACGATAAGCACTGCTATAACAAGCTGCTATAACATAAGTGGATATCTTAATGTGATTGCCTTGAAACTATTTCAAGCAGAAACATTTGTAATACTACACTCGTAGATGAAAAGCTAGAAACTTACTGAATATATTTATTCCAACAGTTCCTCTTAGAGTAGTATTAGTTTTTGAAGTAATGGAAGAGTTTTGACTTGAAAGTAAGTAAGACATTTGTATTGTTTTATTATGTTTTTTTTTTAGAAAAATCCATGCTTGGCTTATAATTTATCTTGGAAGTGCCTGCACGGATGAAAAGGATCTGGGTTTGATTCTGAAATGAACGAAAGAATATGTGTAAGAAATACCAGTTCCGTACCAGAACCACTCTTTAGTGTAACGGAATGTGTTATAATTGAATTACCGGGTTCCTTCTATCTACCGGGATATGTGCGGAATACAGAGAGAGCCAATTTAAAAAAAGATAAGATGTTTGTAAAAAAGCTTGCTCTTATTTAATTGTTAAATTAAACAGTTTTTTCTTGAAGAAAAACATCGACTCTGTCTGAAAAGTATACTACTAAGTATACTATAATGTGTGCGGGATACAGCGTGTAGCAGTTTTTTTTTTACTTATCTATAACTATAACATTATGATTTGATTCACAATAGCCTATTGTATTTATTATTGTTTAAGTATTGCTACAATATCATAACTGTTTTTTTCTCTTTTCATCAAGTATTAGGCATTGATACTAATAATATATGTTAATAATTATTATTATATGCTAGCGGCCCGCCCGCGGCTTCGCCTGAATGAACTACATCATTATTTTTATATTTGCAAGCAAACTCATGCCTTGAGTTCATTCAAATGCCGATAACTTTTTTTTTAATGAACCGATTTTGATGAAACAAACTTATGTTTCCATTCCAACGTTCCAATTCTAAATATATTTTTTATAAAACGTCCATAAGAATTTTAATATATTTCACCAGTAAATCGATGCTGTATATAAAAAGAGAAGTTGTATTAAAATAAATTCATATTTAAAGCCGCGTATTAATTTATCGGCGAACGAATTTGCGGTTTATTTTGTGGCGTAAATGAAATTACAAGGATTTCAGGTGAAATATTAATATTGCAATATGCTTATATATTATACATATATAGGTTTCCATGTAGATCTAGGCCAGTCGTGGCCCAGGGGTTCAAAGTGTGACTATAAACGCGACCGGTTGTGGGTTCGATCCCCACTCGAAAATACGAAATACTTTTATTTACTTAAATTTATATTTCCATTTCTTCGCTCTGGTATCGAGGGAAAAGCTCGGGGTTAAGTTCCGCTACTCAATATGCAATGGCTCCAGAATTCAGCGGAAAGTGGAGAACGAAGTGTCTTAACACTATGTACCCTCTGCCTACTTTGCTTTATATAGCTCTGCTTTATATTAAATGAATTTAATTTAAAATCTAATATAACTGAATGATTCTATAACGGACTCAACTATACTAAGCCTAATGTTAGCAACTAATACCTCCCATACCCAAGTTCTGTTGTAAACAAATTAGTTCTACCCTCGTGAGCCCTTTCATATTGTTCATTGTATATGGATCTGCGAGTACATATTGTAATATTTGTAATTTAAAGTAATAAGCCTCTATACGGTACAAATGTTGTAAAAATTAATTAATAAAAAAAAACAATACAAACTTGTGAATTGAAACGAAACGAAACGTGTTGAATGGCAGAAGTCAACGCCGCGCTTTGCATCAACACCAGAAAAAAATTAAAGTACTTAATATTTACATTAACTCTAATGGGAATCGAACCAACAACCTATGGTACAGTCACACTTTTTACCCCTGCGTCACGATTGGCCCGAAATATATAATACATTATTAGAAACTACTAGATCGTAAATTCAAGTTTAAGCTAGTAGTACGTTATCTTAAGATCAAGTTAATTCAGGGTCATAAATTAACTGGTCTAAGAAGAAATTCCTAACATTACACAGACTGATGAAGCGATATTACTTACTGAAGTTAGCTTTCTAAGGATTTATGTTGGAAAAGCCATACATTTCTTTTATAAGTTTGTTACAAATGGATAATTTTTGTTATTTCGAATGAAATAATGCAATCTCGATCTTAAAAAATATACCAAATATTTACATAGGGTTCATTCTCTCGCTTTGTTGACAAGAGCGTTGAGTACCGCCACTCAACATAATTATTTTTTTGCCTTTTGTACTTATATACACTGAATTCGATCAGACACCTTCCAACCACACCACAAAAAGTCAAATTCATATTTAAAATATGAAGAGAAAAAAGCCAGCAAAAGCTAAAATTAAAAAGCGTATCTGCATTTGTCACATTGTTAAATATCTGTTAATAAACGTGAAACGAAACTCATTTTTCGTCCCTCGTGTGCGTGTGTGTGTGTGTGTGTGTGCACACTCCTGCCGTATTGGACACCATTAGTCTCCGTCAGGACAATGACGTCAACTTACATCGAGATCTATAGCTGACGAATGAAATTTTTCACGCTGATATTTTACACTGTATTTCTTATTTTATTTTTCTTCTTATCTACTGGAATTAAGGCTGTTATGGCGCAGTGTGGCGTTTGATTGTAATAACGAGGGTTGTGAGTTCGATTCGCACTTGGAGTAATTAATTTTATCTTTTTGCTCCGGTAACGAGACGGTGTAAGTCTTAACATCAGGTTCCTTCTTCCACATTGTGCACGACCATGGCCAATGAACATTCATTTTCTATACATAATCATAAGATTTTACGATCATAATATTACAGAATACGATAGGTACCTACGATGTTTGCTAATGTAAATTAATGTTTAATTAATTAATAAAGAAAATTCAGTCCCTCAACAGAATTCAAACGAGGCAACGAAATTGAGTGAATTATATAGATATTGTTTGTTCAGTCAATTAATCGCTTTTCCGTGACTCGCAATTTGGCTTTTTCGAATAAATAACGTGTTAATTTTTAATAATCTATCGAAATAGGTTTCGAGAGGCTAATATTAATTGGGAAAACGAACGAGATTAGTAGCTTATAAATAACTTTGTAAATTGTTACATTCAAGTACAACAGTGGTTTTGGCTTCGATTCCGGCACATAAAAATAATTTATTTTGATTTCTTAGTAATGTTTCGCTATTCAACAACCGTAACGTTGAAGTTAGATGAAAAGTGGAGAACAGAGTGATTAACATTTCTTTCTATATTTAAATTTGATTGGAATTGAAATCTCTCATTGCAGCTAAAATATAAGGATTAAATTCCGTAAATTCCTACTAAATTGATAAAAAGCCATAATTAACCACTCCAATAACTTATATTAACCTAATTTTATGAAAAACAATGACAAAATCGTAAAACTTTGAACAAGTACTCAATATCGTACGCACTTATAGCGGTAGGTCCAAATACGTAATACAATAGGGCTATCGACACACAATGGCCGGACACTCACTCTCCACTTCACCGTCGATGGAATATCTACCACTGGATCACATATTTATACCAACACGAGGGTAGAGCATTAGAGGATGCTTTGACAAATTCTATATAGATATTTTTTGTATACTGGTAGTTTTTAGTTTTAAACGATATATTTGTCAAATTATATCCAAATTTAAACATTAGTTTCACGTTGTATCCCGCACATAACAGGGTAGGTAGCCAGGTATTATGCCACTTGAGTTCCCCCCACTTTCCGCCAAATTCTCAAGGTCGCGCTTGCTTCGTTACCAGAACTAGGAGATGAAAATATTAAACATTTCAGTTTCCCAAATAGGAATCGAACCCCACAACCTATCGCGTAAGGCCTTTTTAAGAAGAATAAGAGTAACAGAAGAACAAAAAACTTTGAGTTACCATTACAAGTAGGTAAATCACTGAGAGCGAAACAGTTCTCAGTATATTATTATGCATATGAATACTTTACTTTTGTGCTATAATTTTATTAAGGCAACTTCCTCTGCCTGCTATTGTTCCAAAACAAAACCAGCCTCTGTCACTTAGCGACTTAGATCCTTCCTGCCCGAGAATACTTATATACATTTTACTTTGGAATTACTTGGAATTAAGAAACTCAACACAAATTTAGGTGCGCGATGTTATTGTTATGTTAATTTCATTTCGGTTGCTAACCTGGGAAGTACAAAAATGTTTATAATAAAACAATAGGCCGTCCACCAAAGACATCGTGGTGCATGGAGGACAAGCAACGGTTGGAGGTTCAATTCTGACTCGGGGATTAAAATATTTTACACTTTTGCTTTGAAAACGAGGCAAAGGGCGTCATAGAGTAATACTGAACAAAAACTAGTAGTATAATAATCGACTAACTTTAATTATAGCTTCGCTGCAGTAGTTCTTGAGATTATCACGTTCAACCTAACAAAGAGTTTACACAGTATTAGAATGTATGTTAAAAAGCGATGCACTTTCAAAATTACACTAATTCATTTAAGTTCGGTTCGATTCTCACTCGAGGGAATTAAATATTAAATATTTATATTTCCTTCGCTTTGATGTCGAGGAAAAGCGCGACGTTGTTTTCCGCTACTCAACACGCAATACCTCCAGAATTCGGCGATAGATGGAGCACGGAGTGTCTTAACTCTAAGTTCTCTAACCTGCTGTATACAAAATACAGCCGTGAACCTAAAAAACCATCCTTTAGCCAAAGAAAAAAAACGTGAGTTCTAAATTAGTTTGAATCTTTTATACACGATTTTAATACGTTTTTGTACAACAAAGTGAGGCCATCGATAGATCTTGTACGAAATATAAACAGTATTTACTTTCAATTTACAACGGAAAATTGCTTAAGAATTACGATTCTACTAATAAAATTGTATTTCAAAGGCGTTTGATTAAGTTCTAAAACCCAGTTTAATAATTGGACGGTAGGAAAATAGGCAATCAATTAGTCGTTGATTGCTCTACAGCTAGAAAAATATGGAAAAATGGAGAAAAGTTTGTAGAGTAACCTGAAGTTCGACGAATTTAAGCCTTTTTTACGAATCAAGGTGGAGTTGTTGTTGATTTCGTAGTTCAGTTGTGACAAGCCTATAATACAGTGGCGTAGCTAGGGGGTGCGAGCGGGGCGGTCGCACCGGGCATCAAAAGGAAAAGGGCATCAAAGTCGACGATTAGTGTGTTTTTTCTTTGTTTTTTAGACCCTTATATCATTTTAAAGGGCATCAAGTCCTCTAAGCCGCACCGGGCATCAAAAGGAAAGGGGCATCAAAGTCGACGATCACTTTGTTTTTTTATTAGAACTCAACGTCTACGATCACGTTTTTTTAGAAGTCAACGTCGACGATCACGTTTTTTTTTTTTTAGAACTCAACGTTGACGATTACTTTGTTTTTTTTTTAGAACTCATCAAGAGAAAAGAGGGATCAAAGTTGACGATCAGTTTGTTTTTTTTTTTTAGAAGTCATCGTCGATGATCACCTTTTTTTAGAACTCATCAACAGGAAAGGGGCATCAAGTCCCCTAAGCCGCACCGGGCAGCAAATACCCTAGCTACGCCACTGCTATAATAATTGAAATAGATTTTGGGTTAGAACTCCCTTAGAAATATTTATGCTCAAATTTATTGAATACTAGCAGACCCGCGAACTTCGTATCGCCTAACAGTCGATTTTTTTTAATATATATTCTGCTATTCGCGACACCGGGTCAGCTAGTAAGATAAAAAAAATTAAAACTTAAATCATTTTTAATTCTTATAATATTCAATAAAAATGATAATAAAAATAACAATTTCCGATAACTTATTATGATACCTACTTATTATATTTTATTTAATTTTTACTTATTCTAAATTCAGTTTCATTTTCATTGTAGTACTTTATGGTACACGTTATTTTTTGCTTGGTTATCTGGCGCGTAAACAAACAGAGCAGATGGTTTTCTAACACAGGAATAGGCAACATACAACAGACCATGCGAGAAACATGAGTTTTCTATATTAATACCACAAACACTTAATAACTGCCCTTGGGATTTGTTTATAGTCATTGCGAAAGCAAGCCGTACTGGAAACTGTAGTCTTTTAAGCTCGAATGGTATGTCAGTCGAAATCATTGGGATGCCCCGCATCATCAAAAAGTCTTCTCCTTTATACTTTCTTTTCAATATGATTGTTTCTATTACGTTATTCATTATTTTTTTATCACTAATCGTGTGCCGTTGCAAAGTTTCAGTTGGTTAATATTTCGCAACATTATAACTACACATTCAAGCTTTAATTGAAGGCTGTGAGGCGGCAATCCTGGCAAATCAAGTGAGTTTAAAAATTCCGGTGGATAGTTCACGACATCATCTTCATTAATTGCCATATCAAACTGACTTATGTGTCCTTATTTTGCCAGGAATGCCATCTTGAAAATTTATATATAATTCATTTACATCAGTGTGTTTGGCAGCCAGTAAAGCTCTTTCGCACAACCAATTATGGAATAAATAATCAGCAACATTTCAGCAACATTTGGAAACACTTTATGAATGAGTTCATCTTTTGATTACGTTAACTGACAAAAACTATCAGGAAAGGTGATGCAGCCAGTCAGCGCATATATAGGAAGTTTGCCATTACCAATATCAATGAGTTGTTTAGAGAATATGTCTCCAGATTGATCATTTTGCAACATGACACGCATATTCTTGCTTAAATGTAATACCTTGACATGTTTCCACAATTTCGAGGACTTTAAACATCTCAGCAACTCAGCTTGCATTGAACGTGGGACAACTGGCAATCCTCCTCCTTATAATAAAATCATTGCGCCACCAAATTGATTGGCAAACTGAGTTTTTACAATAACCTTACAATATTGGCAAGCTGAGTTCATAGATCCAATTGCAACACTGCTGTAGGTACTGCTGGCATCAATTGATATATCGTAACAAAAAGCAGCTCGATCCAAATTTGCATCATTATCAGTCAACTATCGTGCTCACGTTCATTGCAATCTTCACGTTCTGGGCAGTACGATTAGATTCTTCTGCCTAAATTTGTCCACCGCCTTATAGAAGGCATATTTTTTTAAGTCACAAATACACAACACTTTATTAATTTTATAAAATTTGTGGCTTTTAGATTTAGTGATATAGACGCACAATGAGACGATCACATTTCAATTGACATCTTACCATAGAAATATTGACAAATATTGGGCCAGGCCAGGGCCCAAGTTGTTATGTTGATCCACTTTTACTAAGACGCTATCTTTATCTCTTCGAGATTAGATGGGCTGCCAGGTACTCCAGACCTTACTTTTTGTTACGTATAAATATCTGGAAATTGTTTGTCAAAATGTTAAATTTTCCCAAAGGCAGTATATTTATATCTCTTATAGTTTAGACAGGCTTTTAAGGTTCCACATCAGGTGTCCAGATTTTCAAAATGAACTATAGCCTAGAAGTTGCCTAGACTTTATAACTATACAACAAAAAGTTTCATTCAAATCAGTCTAGTAGTTCCGGAGGT
>JAEBDU010006350.1:0-17274 GCA_016802625.1 Heliconius numata | reverse complement strand
CGGCTACTGACTGTGCTGTAGATCTTACATACCACGAAGGTTTTCAATACTTCAAGTTCAGTAAATGTAGTTAAAGATATTTTTTATATTTTTTTATTTAAATATTGTTAAAGAATTGTGTATAAATTAATAGTTATTTATGAACATGTATACTTTTGAGGTTGAGGGTGTAGTGGACAGCGTCTGATGTTAACGCGGCGGTGGTGAGTTGGATTCACATGGGATGAGAATGAATTTATTTTCATTTCCTTTATCGAGAAACAAAACAAAGCGCGGAGAATTCCACCACCATGTCTCGAAAAGTGAAGAATGAAAAAACACTGGGTTCAGAATGAACCCAAGCTTGTCAAGCTAATTCAACATTCTTAAGGGTGTAAGAATTATGAAGTAGCCTGACAAGCTTGACGAGCTTGACAGGTTGCAACTTATTTATGTTGTAAGCATCTCTGTAGGAAGATTTGAACTTAGAATTATCGTTTGGCACGATAGAATGCTACTTATTAAATATTTTTTACATTTTAAAGTATTATTCCACGCTTAGAAAATTAAGAATACTTATTTAGAAATCGTATAAAAAATAACTTATCGGGATTTGAACCCGCCCCACTTTGAAACCGTCGAAATGCTCTGAACACTATGCCATACGTATTTACTTGATTAACATTTTATCATTCTGGTAGATGAAGCGAAGCATTGAATCCCTCCACTCAACGAGCAATGTCTCGAATGTCTCTTTTAATTATATCTACAAAACAAGTGGAAAACGTAGATACATTCCAGTACCAACATAACAATTAAAATTACTCGCTTATATCGTTTCCTTCCAGTGGTTGGACTTAGAAAAAAATGCGCCATTGATTGCAATGACGAAGCAAACTACTTTTATTAATAACTATTGAAGTGGAATTGTTGCTTAAATTACATTGTTTATAAAAAAAAATACTTGATCTGGATTAGAACTAGTAACATCCTACTTTATGTTTGTACCACTGTTACGCAAAAACTACTGAACGGATTTATATGAAACTTTACTGTTTTATCGGGTGGGGACGAACCCACTACTATCACGTATATAATATTGGCCCCGAGAAAAATAGTTGCTATATATAAACTTTTAAAATTATACTATTAATAATATAATTAAACTATATTATTTTCTTAGCGTTACGCTGTATTCAGCACACAGCAGGTTAGCCAAAGAGAATCTAGTGTTAAGACACTCCGTTTTCCAATTTCCACCGTACTCTGAAGGCATTCGAAGCCACAACCATAGTCTTTTTCTTTTAAAATAAAACATTATTTTACTCTACACCATTACAAATTGAAATAAACGAGTGATCGAGGCTAGCTCATATATTTTAATTTGCTGAGAACTACGCAGTTAATGTTATTTATAGCTTTAGCTTTCCGACTTGAAAATCGCTAAGTTCTACAAACATATAGAAGAACAACATACATTTCCGCCCACTCGGTGAAATAGAAGTAGCCTAGGAATATAGCCTATACAATTCCTAGATAGGTTCTTGAAGCCCTCGAGGCACAGGGGTACTAGGGTGTGTCTTTAACGCGACGATTGTGGGTCCTATCCCAATTCGAGGGAATACATTATTATTATTGTCTTAATATTTTTATTTCTTCGCTACGCCTTATTTCTAAAAGCGCGGCGTTGAGTTACGCCACTCAACACACAATGCCTCGGAAAATTCGGCGGAAAAAGAGGGGAACGAAGGGTGGGGTCTTGAAGCCTAATATTGAAAATATTAAAACCTAATTCAACAACCATCAGTCTTAGTGGATTGAGTAGCTTTACTTAATCGAATTTACTACCTTTATCAGGTACCAACACAGGTACCAAAACTACTAGGAATAATGTAAATAAAAATGACCTCAAGCCTCATTTAATATCAAAATTATATTTAACTATAAAGAAAAATATTTTATTAACTTTATTTCTTAATAATAGCAATTTGCCTCTATATTGCTATTTAATTATTCATAGGGTTATTAACAAGAATCCAAGTAGGTACTTGTTGGGTGACGGCCGCTATAATCGATAGTTAGTTTGTTAGACACGCGAATCATATTATTATACAAGTGAAAAATTCTGTGAACCTATTATTTTTTTATAATATTCGGCAAACAGAAGACAGTAGGAAAATGAAAAAAAGTGGCCAAGTGTGAGTCGGACTCGCACATGAAGGGTTCCGTAGAAACAAACATAGATTAGCTATTACCTACAACTAGCCAAGCCAACTACTTTTTTATATAGGAAAAAAAAAAGAAGCAGAAACGGAGAGAAACTTATAAACTTTGCACTGGAAAATGGTTTGAAAATATTAAACACAATGTTCAAGAAGAAAGAAAGCAAGATGTGGACCTGGATATCACCAGATGGAAAGACAAAAAATGAAATAGATTTCATAATGACTAATAAAAGCAGATACTTTTCAAGTATGAAAGTCATAAATAATCTGAATTTCAATACCAACCATCGAATGATTCGAGCTGAACTGCTGACCACTCCACCAAAAAACTCAAGACCAAGAATGAATATGCTAAATACGAAACCTACGAAACACCAAACAGAACAGATAGGAAGTTCCTTAAATTCAGAACTTTTGATTTATGATAAAGAGGCATCAAACATGGAAATGCAAGAAAAATACAATTGGCTGGAAGCTAAAATTAAAACATCTATTCAATTAATGACTAATAAAAAAGACCTATCTAACAAGTGGATATCTGCCAAAACTACTAATCTCCTCAATGAAAGAAGGGACATTATAAATAGAAAAAACACTAACGATAGTAGAAAGAAAATAACAATAATCAGCAAAAAAATTAAAGAAAGTATCAGAAAAGACAGAACTCAAAGAAGAACAGAAACAATACAGAGACACATTTTACAGACAGGAGGATTAAAAAAGGCATACAAGGAGCTAACTAACACAAGGGACTGGATAGTACAGATGAAAGGCAAAAACACATCGAAAGAGAATAGAAGACAAGGAATTTTAGAAATTGCCACATCATATTATAAAGAATTATACGTAAGCACCACAACCAAAAAAGAAATAGAATTATTAGAAATCTCACCCGTACCCAGTATCATGCGTGAAGAAATAGAATACGCAATAGAATCCCAAAAAGATAATAAAGCTCCAGGTCCCGATGGAATAAGCAACGAAATACTTAAACAAGTGAAAGGAACGATAACGCCTATTCTTAAAAAAATCTTTAACGACATTATGAACACAGAAACGACCCCATATCAATGGTCAAAATCCAATATAATCCTACTGTACAAAAAGGGAGACCAGTTCGATATTGGTAACTATCGGCCCATAAGTTTGATGTCAAACATTTATAAAATATTTGCGAAAGTAATACTCAAACGAATAGAAAAAAAACTTGACGAACAACAGCCAAAAGAACAGGCAGGTTTTAGAAGAGGCTTCTCAGTACTCGATCATATCCAAGTTGTTAGGCAAATCATCGAGAAGTATGCGGAATATCAACTTATATATTACTTAGCATTTATTGATTATAGCAAGGCATTCGACTCATTAATACACTCCAACATTTGGGAGGCGTTGAAAGAACAGGGAATTGAACAAAAATATATAAGATTGATCAGAAATGTATACAAAAATAGCTCTGCGTGTATTTTACTAGAAAAGAAAGGAGATTCGTTTCAGATACAAAAAGGAGTAAGGCAAGGAGATCCTCTCTCTCCAAAGCTTTTCTCCGCTGTTTTGGAAATGATCTTTAGGAAACTTGAGTGGGACAATCTAGGCCTAAACATAGATGGCCGCAATCTAACACACTTAAGATTTGCCGATGATATTGTGTTATTTGCGAAAACATCAGAAGACCTAAACAGAATGTTAAATGATTTAGCATCTGAGAGTGAGAAAGTAGGATTAAAATTGAATTCTGAAAAAACAAAAGCAATGACTAATGGATACAAAAGCAGCATAAATGTAGGAGAGTCACAAATTAGTTATGTTGAGGAATATATATACCTTGGACAGCTGATATCACCCACAGAAAACATAAATAAAGAAATCGAAAGAAGGATAGCAAACAGTTGGCGAAGGTACTGGGGCCTAAAGGAAGTAATGAAGGACAAAAATTTCCATATAGCAACAAAAAGCAAATTATTCAATGTCTGCATCTTGCCAATATTAACATATGGAAGCCAAACGTGGGCAATAACAAGAAACGTAATCAATAAAGTTGCTAATTGCCAAAGAGCAATGGAAAGAAGCATGCTTGGAGTAAAGAGGAAAGACAGAATAAGGAGCATAAACATAAGGAGTAAGTCAAAGGTACAAGACGTAACATTAAAAATAAAAAGATTAAAATGGAAGTGGTCGGGACATATAATTAGAGGAAACGAAAAGTGGACTAAAACAGTAACACAATGGTACCCAAGGGACGGCAAAAGGAAGAGAGGTAAACAACATAAAAGATGGGACGATGATATTAGGCAGGTCGCAGGCACAACATGGAGCAGAGTAGCTAAAGATAGAATAGAATGGAGTAGGTTGGAGGAGGCCTTTGCTAACTGGCAAACGGACTTACAGAAAATGAAAAAGGATCAAATATACGAACAATTTTAATAAATATTATATTGTATTAGTATTTATATTGTAGTAGTGAAACAACTAGTTAATTGTATATTCTGTTATATCCGAATAAAAGGCTTATTTATTTTTTTATTTATTTTTTATTTTTACAACTAGCCAAAATACTAACTTTTTTTCGCAAACAGAACTTTGTTTTTCATAGTGTTTTACGATATTTGTACGTTCCAACGAAATGAACATACGTCATACATACATACACTCGAAATAATTACTCTCCTTCTGACACAGTCGGCTAAAAAAACAGTCTTCTTGATAGTCTTAAAAAATAACCTAATTTACGTCGCAAAATATCTAGATAGATTTATTTATTATTTTTATATTGTATAGAAAATCTGTACTGTGTGTGTTCTAAACTTTTAAGCAGAAAATAGTGAACGAACTTCAACTTGGCCGTCGTGGCGCAGATGCACAGGTGTGAAGCATTACTGTAAACGCGACAGGTTGTGGGATCGATTCCCACTCTATTAAATATTTTTATAATAACAGTCAACTCTAATAATGGGGCAAAGCGCGGCGTTAAGTTCCGCTACTCAACCCCCAAAATTTGGCGAAAAGTGGAAAACGACAGTGTGAAGCTAAAAAAAATATTGTGCAATTCTTTGAAAACAACGCTAATTGCGGTTTCTTCGTATATTTTATGAATGGAAAATTTTAACGAACTTTCCTTACTCTATTATAACTTGCAAAGTTAACATAATATATATATATATATTGTTGTAAAATTTTGTTGTTTTGATACTTTAATATGAACACTGACTTCATAAAGAGACTACTCTTACCATTTTGTTAAAATTTTTTTTAGTTACACGCTGTATCCCGCACTTAGCTAAATAGGCAGTGAAAACTTCGTGCTAAGACCTTCCTTCGCTCTATACCTGATTTTCATTTGCGTGTTATGTAGCAGGCCTCGCTTTGTCGCATTATCTGACCAAAGAATAGATCCCCCGATTGGGAATCGAACCGCAACCGTTGCGTTTACAATTCATTGAACGACAAAGAATTTGATTCAGGATATATAATTGTAATTGTTTCATGTTCTGTCATTTCAATTCTATTATGGATATGTCAATTAATATGATAAAAATACCAAGAATAACTCACATAGGTAACATATCTGTTACCGGATCTTAGAAGCTTCAGTGGTAAAATGAATGGGTCTTTAAAACTTGAGGGGATAGTGAGTTGAAATCCCGTGAAAAAAAAAATAACTTAAATCAGTTTCACGCTTTATCCTGCACACAGCAGGATAGAAGGGGACTTAGTTACAACTGAATTTTGGCGAAACTGTGTGTTAAGTGGCGGGACTCAACGCCGTGCTTTTGCCTCGACACCAGAGCGAAGAAATGGAAATATAAATTTTAATAAATATTTCATCTCTTCGACTGGGAATCGAACCCACAATCATTCGGATTTACACTATCACGACTGATCTCAACACCGCAGTTTACCTTGCTTAAATAAAATATTCCCTCAAGGGGAATAGAACTAACAACTACCGCGCTTATAGCCAAACGCTCCTTCACGATGGCGTAAATAAAGATAGATAGATACGTTTTACACGACCGGGAACGGAACCCGGAACCTAAAGTGGACTGGCCATTGTCATATATTTATTGCGATTGTTTGTCAATTATAAAAGGTCATTCTAATAACAATCGGAAATACCAACTTCCTACACCAATTAGCCATTAAAGGTGTTCTAATAAATGTAATTTATATATGTATAACATATTTGTACAAAAACTTCAATTATATTATTGTAGAATATTTATTAATTAACTTGTAGTAATTTTATAATTTTTTATTATTAAATAGTTGAATATATAGAAATGCCATGGACAATGTCTTGTATTTACATATTTTTTTGATATTTTAATAGATACTAGTTAGATGACGTGACTGCTCTCGTTTTGGGTTTTTATAGGAATTTTCCATTAAAAAGAATTTTAGATTGCCGTTCGTTGACAAACTTCAACACCGTGCATTGTCTTGTTACCAGAGCGATTTCATTACCCCGAGTGGGAATCGAACACATATACGGTGCTACGGCCTCTGGAGGACAAGCACTGTTTGAATAGGGAACAAAGGGTTTTAACACTAGGTTCCCAGGTTCCTTTGCTACATGCCTACCCTGCTATGTGCGGGATATAGGATGAAGCTAAAATAGAAACAGCTATACTATAAATAAATTCAGACAGTCAATCGGGTTTTACGTTTTTTTATAAGACGAAAAATTTCGCAATCTTACTATGTCTTTGTATATTGCGAGGATTTGAACCCGCTTTAATAGACTACTAACAGTAGGCTCTCATTGCTACTATCCCCGTGTAATAAGGGAATACTAACGACTGAACTATAGCTGACTAAGTACAGAAATTTGCAAGAATGTTTGTGTGACTGTACCGCGATGTTTGTGGGTTCGATCCCCGCTCGGGGGAATGAATCATTAATAATGTAATGCCTACCCTGCTATGTGCTAATAAAAAAAATATTGGCATGACCTTAGATAACGATAGCAAGGTCAAGGATTCGATTGAATTAAGAATAAGGTCCATTCACTTGTATTCTAGTAAAAAATCTAAAGTTCTCGTATTATAAGTCTAGAATTACATATATTATAACAAAAAAATATAAAAAAATATATATTAGTTAGCTTTAAAATAATATAAATAAGAATTTTTAAAAAAATCCTTCATATTGTTTATAAATATTTGACTATTATTATATTTATTAGTGCTAAATTTGTTTTTATAACATTATACTTAATTATGGCAAGTGATAAACTGAACGACATTGAAAATTAATATA
The DNA here is from genome assembly GCA_016802625.1 of Heliconius numata. NCBI lineage: Eukaryota > Metazoa > Arthropoda > Insecta > Lepidoptera > Nymphalidae > Heliconius > Heliconius numata. Next base: position 9,814 of record JAEBDU010006350.1, on the reverse strand, counting down.
TATTTTGAAAAAATACAGGAAATGACCGACTAGTTTTATTTCTAATTTATTATAATCGAATAAAAACAATTTGAATCCGAATTGCCAAGGTTGTTATAGATATTTTGTATTTCTTAAAATTTCCTGTGGCCTTGCAACACAGACTGTCGCCATCTTTATTTATTCAGACATGAAAGGGGCGGAATATTTTACTGGTTTTTCAATAAAAAAACAGTAGCTTTTACTAACCAAAAGTTAAGACCAGCCGTGGCGCTGGGGTGTGACTATAAGCTCGACTGGTTGTGGGTTCGATTCCAACTTGAGGAAATAATATATGTAATATTCATTCTTGAATTCTGGAAAAATGGGAGAACAGTATATCTTAACACTAAATTTCCTTTACCTATCCTGCTCTGTGCGGGATACAGCGTGAAGCATAAAAAAATACCGTGTTCATTCAAGCGCATCTCAACTGCGCCGTACTAGCTTATCAACTAGCAAAATACTTAAAAAGGGTAACAGAATAGACATAATTGATAAACTGAAGGCCGCGCCCGTAAACACTTTCACTATACAACTTCCTTTGTTTTTGCTTGTATTTAGATTTAATGGAATAGAATGGAAATCTAAGATTCATTATCGAGAGGTAATTAACCTGTGATTATCGTTTTTTACTTTAAAAAAAAAAAACCTTGTGAATTTTTTTTTAATTTAAATTGGACACCAGCTTCTATATAATGTTCGAATTGATGTCACGTATTCGATAATTTAAATTATATGTAATACTAGACGTCGCCGACAAGTGGGCTTTTGATGTGAAAAATCTCATTTACTCCCGTCTCCATAGAAATTTCAGGAAATCATCTCTTAGTGCTCCCCTATAGTCCCTAACCACAGTAGTAGTACAGTAGTGGTCGGTAACAGAAGAGTTTTATTATATAAAAAAAACATGTTTTTTCCAGGCTCAATCCCTTCACCGCGTTACTTCAAAATACAATCTTCTCTATAAATGTGACAAAACAAGAGCAGTAGCGGTATTAGGAGCTCTCTTTTGCTATGAAAAAAGAATCAGTTCCAAAAAAAATATTTTTTAATGGAAATATTTTATTTTCTTCTTCAGTGTATTACTTTATAGTTTATACTACTTAAATCACTTTAAATCTTTGTTCGTAAGTTTCGTAAGTTCGTAAGTTCGTAAGAAATAAAAATTGATAAAACACCTATCACCTTACAATTTTGTTTTATATTGTGTCACAATATGCCTAGTGTATAATCATCATTTTTTCTCGTTTCCGTTGAAATTTCGGGACTTTTTTCTAGATTCTCTCTTCTATCTCATGGCCGTAGGAATAGTGTGGGCGGTGTTCCATGCCAGTCTCAGTATAGTCTGGCGCGCCCTAGAAATTTTACTAAGAAAAAATCTGGCTACCCTGAAAAGAAAAACAACGTTACACAAAAACTCAAAACTAAGGTCAAAGGCGAAAAATATATCTAGATACGCCAATGCACTGTCCAGGGAATCTGCATGTCAAATTACAGAGTTCTACGCCGCGCAATTATTAGTCACTCAGCATAACAAGAGATTTACAATTTTTATATACCTATAGAATATAGAATAATTAATAGTATCATTAGAAGTTCAATAGGAATATATAATGGAGGTCGATTAATATGTTTATAATTGTCAACATTCCAATAGAATGTATTATTAATAATATAATCTAGATCACCCATATTTAAAATAGGCCGCTGTTACTTGCCCATATAGTAAACTGATAAGTTAATTTCCGTCTGTTCGTATTTATTATAATTATTTATTATGATTGGGATGATTTTTTAATGTATATAAAATTATAAGCTCTTTCTTCTTTTTGGTGACACATGAGACCTGAAGGTCTGAAGAACCAGAATTTCTGATTCTTCAGGCCGTCAGTTAGCGTGAGATTTGTGTGTTCAATAAAAAAAAACTTTTGAGCTTTAAAAAATATATATTCGCAATATAGAGTCCGCCAAGGTACAATAAAAGAAAAATATAAGCCTAATTTTATAAGTACTACTCACCATAGTTACGGGTTCGGTACCTACTCGGGGAAATTAGTTAACCTATTTATTGTTATTTCCTCGCTCTGGTAGAAAAAGGACGGCGTTGAGTTACGCCGAGCAGGCGGGCAAGTTACGCAAAGACTTCAAAGTTCAGTGGTGAGTTCAAAGTTCAGTGGTGTAAATGTCTGAATGGGAACGGGATGTCTTAAAACTAGGTTCCCAGGTTCTTACGCCTATCCTATTAGAGTGCGGGATACTGCGTGAAGCTTAAAAAAAAATAAAACACTCTTTTCCTAAATCAATAATGATTTCATTTATTTTACATTTATTAAAAACATATGAAGAAAAGTCAGGTAAGAGTCAGTATACTTATATATATTTATACATATAGCAGTGACACAATTAAATTGAATGATATATCAAGGTAGTTCTGAGGTTATATCCGAGTCGTGATAGACTAACGCTAAGGTAAAAGAAATAAACAAGCCTAGGTCTAAATATATAATCAATAATGTAATATGCAAACTAATATTTTCACCCGGTTTTGTTTAAGCATGAAAACTAAAGTATTATTTTTCATTTTTTATAGTTTCACGCTGTAGACAGAAGGAAGCTCAGAACCTAGTGTTAAGACACTTCTGTTCTCCACTTTCTCACGAATTCGTGAGGCATTGTGTGTTTAGCGGCGGAACTCAACGCCGCGCTTTGCCTTTTTACCAGAACGAGGAAATGTAAATATTAAGTATTTAATTCCCTTCAGTCGAAATCGAACCCACGACCGTAGCGTTTATATCGGCCTCGAGAAGAAAAAAGCAGAGCAATGTGATGCTAGCTTCACGCTGTATCTCGCACGTAGCGGGGTAGTCACATTGGAAAAGAACTACTGTTAAGAAAATCCGTTCCCTATTAAGACTCTACGTTCCTCACTTTCCGCCGAATCATGGCACGGCGCGTTGAGTGGCGGAACTCAACGCCGCGATTTCCCTCGTTAGCAGAGCGAGAAAATGAAAATATTAAACATTTCCTTTCCTCGAGTGGGAATTGAATCCAGAACAAAATCCCCCACCAAATAAATAAAATTAGAACTGGAAATGCAGTTGCAGGGTCGATTTTTACTCAGAACAATAAAACTTGATTACATTCAAATTTAGTTTTAAACACTCCGTTTCGCACTACATTTTCTTTTTATTTAATAGATATAGTGAGTGACGTAACTGAACGCTGCAGCTTTCCTATAACAACAGCAAATAAAAAAGATAAAATTATTCCTCCAAGCGGGAAGTTATCGAACCTACAACCAACGCACAGTCCCACTGCGCCACGACGGTGACGGCCTCAATACATGAGAATAGAAAAAAGTTCCATGAATTATATATATTTTTACAATGAAAACGCCTGATCGATATTCCGAGCACGCTCCACCAGCAAACAATATTGCCCTCGATATCTAATCAGGCGTGCATTACACGTTGTGACGTTGCTATTTATATTTAAAATATTATACGTATTATATAGATTACTAGCGGCCCGCTCGCGGTTTCACCCGCGTGAACTACGTTATTATTAATTTCTGTCTCCATGACTACGTCCTAGTGACGTTTATGCAAAATTTGAGACTCTTAGCATTTGTAGTAACGAAGTTTCACACAAACTTTCGACCCCAAAAACAACCCCTTAGAAGTCGAATATTGCAAATTCCCGTCTTAGCGAGCACCTACGTCCTATAAGTAACTCCTATGCAATATTTGAGATTGCTAGCACTTGTAGTTTCTGAGATTTCGTGATGAGTGAGTGACCTTTCGATTTTATATATATAGATAAAACTCTAGATTTTTACGTCAAAGAAGATCGAGGCCGCTGCGGTGCAACGGCACAGGGTCTTACTCGCGTGGTTGTGGATTTGATTTTTGCTTGAATAGATAAATAAATTATTTTCAATATTTCAATAAATCAAATTCAAGAACAAGCGTAGTTTTTTTTGTTTTTATTTTCAATAATGAGGTTAATGCTGTTAGCCCTATTGGCGTTTACATCGACACCGGTTGTCTAGGGAAGAGTGTACTCTGTCCCTGAAGAAATGCAAGCACTAAGTGGCTGCCTGTGAAGAAGTCGATGACTCTAAGTGCGCCCCCTGCGGGACTCGAACCTCGGCTTGCGGCCGTCGAGCGGACTGGGAAAAAACTACTCCACTAATGAAGAAACGAAAGATAGAAAAAGAAGAAACGATAAGATTTCTGTGATTTTCTCATAAATTTCGTTGTCAGAAATGGGATCACACAGGAAGCACCAGCTTTCTAATAACGACTACAGTTTAAAAGTTCCCGTGGTATATCGGAGGAAAGCAGTCATGTCCTCTATGAGACTAGATTTAAGATTTTAACAAATATTTATATGTAAAAATATAAATAAATGATAGGCATGAAAAAAAATATATAAATAAATAAAGCCTTTATTCGCTGACCATTTCAGAATTTTTGTTTACAAAATTAAAATAAACTCTACAATAACAATTTATAGACTTAAAAAAAACAACATAAAAAAAAAGTCATTTAAATCATAGAATATACTTTTATTAAATTAGAGAATAATTTTTACATTTTTAAATATAAATTATATTATTAAATAAATATTATTTAGCCTTACGTTTAGAGTAAATATTTAAAATTTTAAATATGTTAATAAATTTAAAGGTATGGAAAAAAAGGGTACGAACCATGTCTGCGGAGTTATCAGATTCAAATTTTTCAAAAAAAGACTCAAACTATTTTATCTACTTTATCTGCTTAAAAATACAATTATAAATAAATGATGATGAACCAAGTAGGTACACCAAGTATAAACTTTAAACTAAATTAAATAAAAAAATGGTCAAAATTTGCTAATATACTTAGCAAAAATACAATTTATCTCAAAAATATTTCAAGGTAAGAATTATAATTATGCATACGATTATGTGCAAATTAACAAGTTAGGAGCAAAAAACGAATATATTTTATATATTAATATTAGGTATATATATTACTTTTTGTCTCTTAATATTGCAATTTATAGAGGAAATAGATTACAATCTTGTAGATAGGGTAAAACCAGGACAGATGTCCCATTGGAATAGACGCCTCATTTTCTAAAAATAAATATAAAAGTTTTACAGGCGACACGAACACACATTTAATTTAATAGAATTTAGTCTAGAGACGCCAAAATCACTTTTTTTATATCGTCTTTTACATATTTAGGCATTGTAGGGTAGACAAAATGAACCTAGAATTAAGATAATTCCTTCTTCACTTTTCACTTAAACTCAAAAATAAAATAAGAATGTGACGGAATAAAGTATAAAATAAATAATAAGTAGCTTTGACAATAATGCTGAAACTACTATAGAATAAGAGAACTTAAGTAAACATGGGTATACCCTTCAAACAAAGAAGGAGGTAACACAAAAATGAAAGTAAACATGATTGTTGTGAAAATTTACGTAATTAATAAAGTGGTATGTATGTTACAGTAAATTTGATTAATTGAATATTATTAATATATTTTTTTCAGCTTCACGTTGTATCCCGCACACAGCAGGGTAGGCAGAGGGAACCTAGTGGTAACACTCCATTCCCCACTATCTGCCGAATTCTGAAGCCATAGGGTGTTGAATGGCAGAACTCAATGCCACGCTTAGCACCAGAGCTAAGAAATGGTAATATCAATTTAAATAAATAAAATCTCATATAAAAGAAATCCTGAGTATATGGATATGTAGGTTACATAATAATCCGAGTAGGTACAGTGTCACCACAAAAAAACATATTTACGAGTGCAAAGGGTTAATAGAAATTATTGATATAAAAAATATATTCTTAAAAATAGGACGCTACTTCAAAAAGTAGGGCATCTATCCCCATTTACCCTAAAATAAACGTGACTTGTTTTTGAATCGCCATGAGAACCTAGTGTACATTTTTTTCGTTTAAATTGGGAAGGTATCGAATAGCGAATAATTCTAGCAATTATCTTCTTGTGCCCGATAAAAAAAAAACAACAAATTTTTTAGCTTCATGCTTATATAGCAACTCAGAATTCAAGACACTGTGATAGGTAGCGAGAGTTAACGCCGTACTTATAATTAAGGCAATTTATATTTTCAATTATAATATTTGCGTTTGAAATAATTCTTCATATAACATTTGGAAACATCAGCTTCACGCTATATCCCGCACACAGCATTGTAGGCAGAGGGAACCTAGTGTAAAAAAACACTCCGTTCCCCACTTTCTAGCGAATTCTGGAGGCATTGCGTGTTGAGTGGCGGAATTCAACGCCGCGCCTTGCCTCGACACCAGAGCGAAGAAATGGGAAAATAAACGTAAATAAATATTTAACTTCTCCGAGTGGGAATCGAACCCACAACCGTCACACCCTTGTGCAGCTGCGCCTCAAAACGACCATAAAATATATTATTTCTCGCATCATCATTTCTCCAGGCATGTGCTAGTTCAGTACTTACAACTACTATAATAAATTGCAATAATATTAATATTAACAAAATATTTTTTTGTATATTTACCGGCTATCTCTATTGCACGAAATGAGTGGTCACCCGACATTTTATGATTTAAATAACAACCCACAAAGAAGTCAAATTTAGTTAATCATAACAGCTCTAAAAAGCCACATACTTTGCTAAAATGTTATTTTATTTGTTGTTAGTATTTTCGATTATTATAATATTCTATCTATTTAATAGTATTTTGACAAAGAATAATGATTATTGGGGTGCAAGAAATGTTCCACATCTCAAACCTTATCCGCTTTTTGGAAATTATATAGATTCTATTCTTTTGAAAAGACATAGATTTTATGTGGCACAGGATTTATGTAAGAAATTCCCTAGCGAGCCCTACGTGGGTACTTACTATGGAACAGAACCAGCCCTCCTCGTTCAAGATATCAACATGATAAAGTTGATAATGGCGAAGGACTTCTACTACTTCAACGGTAGAGAGAACACGAGCTACGCAAAGGAAGAAACTATTACAAATAATTTATTTTTCAACGGCGGAGATGAATGGAAAGTGATGCGTCAGCATTCAACACCTCTGTTCACAACATCTAAAATGAAAAAGATGTTTCCCCTCATCATAAATTGTACGGATAATTTCAAGGCCATGATCGAGATGGACCGCGCTGTGTCCAAAGATTTAGATGCAAAATCTTTTCTAGCAAAATACACAATGGATTGCATCGTTAATTGTGCATTTGGTTTTAATTCTGGTACAATGACATCACGCGACTCTTCTAACGTTTTTGTACCGATGGGAGAAACAATATTTCGTAGCTCTGTAAGTAAAGGTCTAAGAACTATAATTCAGTCGATGTGGCCTAACGTATTCTATGGTCTCAAGTTTAAATTGTTCCAAGAATATATATCTGTATTCTTTCATAATCTGCTAACAGGAGTTTTTAATAATAGAATAAATTCTAAAACATCGAGAAATGATTTCATTGATCTCATATTAAAATGGAAGAAAGACAATTTTATTTATGGCGATAAGATATCTAATATGAAAACTGGCGAAAGCGAAATATTTAGTATGGAAGTGACAGATGAGCTTCTAGTCTCACAGTGTGTTCTAATGTTTGGCGCTGGATTTGAAACGACATCCACAACGATGAGTTTCCTTTTGTATGAACTTGCTAAGAGCCCACACCATCAGAGAAAGGTGATAGAAGAAGTCGATGCTTACTTTGAAAAACATAACGGAATTATAGAATACGAGTGTACAACGGAAATGCCGTATCTGGAGGCTTGTATAGAGGAAGTGTTGCGCATCTATCCAGTGCTGGGGGTGTTGACCAGAGAAGTAATGGACGACTACACTCTACCTACTGGCCTGCAATTGAAAAAAGCTGATCGAATACATATACCGGTTTATCATCTTCACCACGATTCTAAATATTTTCCGAGGCCGGGAGAGTTTCTTCCAGAGCGGTTCTTAGGGGAGGAGAGGAAAAATATCAAACCGTACACTTATATGCCGTTTGGTGAAGGCCCGAGGATATGCATTGGTATGGAAGCTTCCTTCATTTTTCTTATTTAGCTTAAATTACAAATGTATATTATTCTAAAATTATCGTCATTACTAGAATATTAATGAGAGAAAGAAATACTTAAGACAAAATTATTCAAAGGAATATTAAATTTGGCAGACTTCAATTTTTTATTGGAAATGTGAAGAGCGGCGTTGGTTTTCGCCAATGGGGCTAAGGGCGGCGTAGTGTTCTGCCACTAAACTCTTAATGTTTCATCAATTTGTTTACCAAAATGTGGAAATAATTAAAAATATTGAAAACAATAAGAAGAATTCTAAATTAACTTAATTAATTTTAATCTCATCGATTGGTTTCAGGTGTACGTTTTGCGAAAATGGTTATGTTCCCAGGCTTTCTCAAACTGTTCAAGGACTACAGGGTCGAACTTGCTGACAATATGCCGTCGAAGATCACCTTATCTCCATATACTATTAACACTGTGCCCTTAGAGTCTATTTCGTTGAGACTCATACCTCGAAGCTAGCTAGCTGGCATAATTGAAAAAAAATGAAATTCCAATATATTTATTTTCTTTTATTTATTTACTTAAAATATTATGTTAACAAATATGTTCTACCAAAATAATGTTGATAGTTCTATAAAAGACATGAGAATTTAAGAATATTTAAAATGTCCTTTGTTCGCGTCCATAACTACTGATATTAAACAGTAAAACCGCTCAAGTGCGAGACGTACTCTCACTGAGGCTTCCATACCAATTTCAGGATTATAGGTCAACATAAAGTAGAATTAGAAGCCAAATTTCATAACCGTAGGTCGTCGGGATACCTACAGTTATGAAACCTAGCCTAAGTTACCTAGTATAGGTATCCTATAGGTTTTGATTAGAGATTATAAACTATTTATACGCCCTCACTGCCATTCGTATCTTCACAAACAGCGAGTTCTTGGATTTTTTTAGGAATAAAGTACCCTCTTCCTACCTACCCGGAGTCGCTGTTAAAGGCAGGTACTAACCTCAAGTTTGAAAAAGAAATGGTTTTTCAATTCGAACCAAGTTCCTGAGCTGAACAAGACGAACTCTCTAGCATTATAATATTTAATGTCTATATTTTTATAGGTAGTTGGGTTTTAGGTAAGCAACGAGTGTAATGGACAGACAGACGTACACTGCTCTTGTATTGATATATGTTTCATCATTGCAATTTTAATCTATCTTGTACTCCTCATCTGGACCTCGAATAGTACGCAGGCGCTGAAACACCCTCTCCGCTCATAAATGTACTGTGACCATCATTTAAGCAAATAGATATGTAGTCGGGACTCATGGACATAAATGTGTAAGTGTAAGTGGAACAGGTTATGGGTTCGATTCCCACTAGAAGAAATGAAATATGTAACATTTTCATTTTCTCGTTGTGGCAACGAGGCAATGCGCGGTTTTGAGTTCAAAGCACAGTTAAAACGAATTATCTTAACACTAGGTTCATAGATTTCCTCTGCCTACACTGCTATGTGCTTAAGAAACTGCGGAACTTAACATCACATTTTTTTTGTTAGTAATTTTTTAGGGAATACATTGAAAAAATTAAAGTGAATAGGAAACTAAAAAAATAAAAATTCTATAAATAATAAATAAATTATCGCTTTTTTACATATTTTTATATCACTTGCGAAAAATAATATCATCTTCTAACGAAGATACTATACTTTAATTGGATAAAATTAATATTAGCTGAATTAA
>JAEBDU010006348.1:0-18060 GCA_016802625.1 Heliconius numata | reverse complement strand
ATAAGAAGGCAGGTTCTTGAAGTTACGTCGCGCCTTCCAAAACAAGCACCATAAGAGAAGGTGGGTACCCAACAAAATAACTAATATCACAAAGTACATCTGAAATTAATATAGTAGTTAACTTTACTTTTCTTGAACTGATTTCTATTTTATTATTTCACTTACTTTTTAATGGTCATTGTGTAATTCAATAATATAAAAGCGACAAAAATCTGGGGTAAAAAGATAGTATTATAAAATGTGGAACACTTTTATTTCGTCTAACAACATATAAACCCTTTTGAAATATTATTTCAATAGCTATATGTATATGCTTGTAGATTCACTGTGCACTTGGACAGAATACAAAAGTAGTGGCTTCAAATGCTGTGCTTATAATTAATTGAACTTTTAATAAAATGACAAATGCTATTAAAAAATCTTTTATTAGCAACCAACATACTAACTTTATAGTTTTTTACCATAATCACAAAGAATTACAATTTTAGTTTTTTTAGTGTTTAAATAAATTTTTAAATAATACTCACAATATTTGTTAATATGTGTAACTCTTATCAAATTAAAATCAACTTTGAGCCAGGAACGCACCAGCTATCGAGGCAAGGTCGACAGGTCCTTATACAATGTATAACTTACAGGTTAGACGATAAAACACTGATCTCTGACATTTTTCTAATTTTATGTTATTATAAACTGTGCTCCGATATAAACTATGTACTTTTACATAAATAGTAACTAAATGAAACAAGGAGCCAGTCGTGGCGCAGTGGCACAAGCGTGCGACAGGTTGTGGGTTCAAATCCCACTCGGAAATGGAGTATGTAGTTGTGATGTGCACGGCGCGCACCCCGCAGTGGTGCCCCAGTGGTTGGTCTTGTCTAAGGTAGCCAGGCTCCCAAAAAAAGTTAAATTTAAATATCTGACTGCAAACAAAGAATGTCACCGACTTGGACTTGACCAAATGTATTTAAAGTTCTTAAACGAAACTGAATCCTATAATTTTAAAATACACAGGGGAATGACACACGCTCAAGATGGCATACTATGATAAGATGACACACTACCAATATTGATGAAACTATTAGCGCTAAGTGCGATCTTGTGACGTTTTAGAGAGTGTCTGTAGATACAGCTAGTGCTTAAATTCAGTATGGGTGCATATGTATGCAGATGGGCAAGTAATTCATGTTTTCGTTATTTTCAATTGCAACAAATTTTTCTTTCGCTTTTGCTTGATGGTGAAAGGACATGTAAGATAAAGATTTTCTATTTGAACTAATTATAAATGTAAAATAGGATTATTATATGACACAACTAACGCTAAAAGCGCATCCTAACCATAAACTTTTGTCACAACGGTTAAAATTAAATTCATATATCTATTGGGTAAGATGACATACAAAACGTGAGTATAAGATGGCATACTATCTTACCCTTATAAATAAAATCGATGTGTTTTTTTTGCTTTACCTACAAAATGCCTGGCAATTACAAACGAATATATATTGGTCACAAGAAGACATGGATAAGACTGCTAGAGCAAGGGCATTCAAGCAGGTGACGAAGCTTATTGCTCATTCCCTTTTGGAAGTGACTGATAACGGAATCCAACCTCATAAAATTTGCAACATGTATGAATCTGGCCTTAATACTGTTTAAAAGCCCCCCAGCAAAGAAGAAACTATTTATTTGTGAACTATGCTCGACAAATAATGATGGCATTTTTATGCCACATACTAAGTATGTCATTTTACCCTGTAGATATGTCGTCTTACACTGGTCGACCTAAGTGCGATTTTTGTTTGTTTTTATGGTGTTTGAAAGATGATTGTTCTGAAACTAAAATAATTTCGTTGATTATGAAATATATAATAGTATACGCAATATGCTGTTCTCAGATGACTTTATTTATTTGAAATATTTGCCTTCAAACAAAAAGTATGTCATCTTAAGCACAATTCCCCTACATACATTTTAAAATACATTTTAAAATTATATTTAAATTCTTGTAAATGTATTTTATTTAATGATATTAATATTCCAAATTAAAAAATCTAACAAAATTACATTTCTTAAAAATGGATTATTTTATTCACTTTAATTTACGAACTACAAAAATAAATTTCAACACAACAAAAAAGCGTTATATCGGAAAAATATTTTTATTATTTCCTTCAGAGACAATAAAAAGTGAGAAACGGGTTAACGGCGGGTGAAATTACTAAATTTACCTGTTAAATGCTTTTAGCCGACTTGTAAAAATTGCCTAATATTTTGTTTTTTTTCGCTTATTGCTTGTTTAGATAAAACTTTTACATTTTTATTATTGAAGCATAAGTTATATCAGCCAAGCCATTATGCAAGTTCGACTCGTACTTATTTTTTTTTATTATTATTGTTATTTTATAGACACGCCGCCTTCTATACCTTTTTACTTTTTGTAGATTGCTTATACTAGGTTCCCAAGTTTCTTCTGCCTACCCTGCTATATGCAGGATACAGTATGTAAAATATATATTAAAAAAATCTATTTCATTGTGGATTTTAAAGTAGTATACGCAGAATAAGTAGATTTTAATATAACCATCAAAGATTCAAAATTTATCTTAGATACTCCACCGGCGGATATCATCAACGTTCTCTGCGACGTTCCTAGCATAAGAAGAATCGTTTTTTGATTGTTGATATTAAAATTTTCCCATTTACAACTATACACGGCGTCTTCGAAATAATTACAAGCATCGATAAGACATTGTCCAGCCAAACAATCCATGAAGACTTGGACTAAAGAAAAAGGTAATTGAAGGTACGTATGTTCCAATCCAGCGAGTAGTTCTACAGTTATAGAAAAAGCGACTATACTAAATTCCAAAGCAAAAGTGGACCGCAACTCTTCTTCCAGATCTTGAACTAATTTAATATTGATGATGTGAAATTTTATAATATCTCTCAGACGTATTTTTATAAAATGGTTTGAAATTTTATCTTTTATATGTATAATGTGTATTTTATCTTGTATTTTATGTTTTACTGCATTATAAAAGTTCTGGCTGTCATTCCAAACATTAATTAATTCCTCTCCAAGTGCGTACATTTGGGCTTCAGTATAACCGACTATTACTATGACATATATCGCCACGCACACCATAGTGTAGGAACAGAAGATGGAGCTGAGGGTATTGATGAACGTAGCTATTTCGTAGTTCGGAGATTCTAACATTGGCATTAAACCTGTAAACAGTGAAATGCGGAGAGTGTGAGAGACCTCTAGGAGAGAATTTATCCAAATTTTATAAGGAAATACGAAAAGTTAAATTTTACAATATTCGTATTTCACGCAAATTAAATTTTAGATAGATTTTTAACGCAAAATTAAATATTTAATTGTATTGCATTGTAATAAACTAATAAATTTTTGTTCCAAATATCTTTACTAGAACTTTGTACCGTATAATAGTTTTAACGATTACTGTTACTTAAGTAAGTTATGCTTTAAATATAATTCTATTCCCATAGCTTTTTTCTTCTCTTACCATACATATAATATAAGTCCAGAGAGAAATGTCGTCCAGGAGTGACGTAAGGGATCATCATGAATATACCGCCATTCACTACTAGGGTGATCCATATGAGAGTGGCTCGTCTCTTAACCGTTCTAAGTCTTTTTCGAAGATTCCTAGCAAATCTGGTATTTTGAATAACTTGAGTATCGCAATTATGAAACTTTTCAACTGTTTTCTGTACATCTTTACTAAAATTACAATAAAATAATATTAATTGTGATAAAATAAAAAGAATAGTTAAATTTATTACAAATTAAACTGAAATATATTTTATAATATTATATCGATACAGGGTATAAAGCGATCGAAGAATTAACGAGTGTCGATGGATTAAGGACTTTATTTTTTATCTATTTTATCCAATGTAAGTTCAGCTATTTTAAGTGGTTCAGCAGATATTTGAGATTTAAAAAAAATCTTCTTCTCTCTTCTTCTTCCACCTTTATTCACCCATTAATGGCGTTACACCCTACATGTTATAAATAAGTAAAAAAAAATTGCCGTAAACGTTTTATGCAATAAAATTTTTGTTAAACTTACGAAAAAAATTTCATGTAGAGGAATTTTGTGACACAAGTGACAGTGCATGAGAATAAGGTTAGAGCCACACATATCCCATCCCATTGTCCAGTGCGCCCGTAATAGAAGAATACCAGCCAAACCATAGAGATGACGCACTCGTAGATGTAAGCAAAACTTACTATTAGAGTCAATATGTACAGAATTAGAGAAATGGCTAAAATTTAAAAGAAAAGTAAAAAAATGGAAGTTTTGTTTTATTTATATCTCTTTATCTTCACGATATATCCCGCACATAGCAAGAAAGGTAGATGTTACCTGGAAACCTAGTGGTAAAACACTTACTTCCCAAATCGTTCGCATCGTCACTTACCACCAGGTGAGATAGCGGACAAATGCTTACCTATCTCAAAAAAAAAAAATAGACACTTCTATTCCCCACTTTCCGCCAAATTCTCGAGGCATTACGTGTTGACATACGGAACTGAACGCATTGCTTTGCTTTATTGCAAGTGAAATGAAAATACTAAATATTTTAGTCCCTCCAGTGGGAATCGACCTCACGACTTATCGCGTTTACAATCACACGCTTGTGCGCCTGCACCACGACATATGGATACTAGTTAAGAGTAAAACTGAGGAGCTGGTTAGGTTAATCTCAGGAACTACTGATAAAATAATCTACTTATTTTTTTTCTATAATAATTTATATTTAAAAATGTAAAATTGATTCACTAATTTAATAAAAGTATATTCTACCTACAACTGCATTGATTAAAATAACTTACGTTTTGCGTTTGCGTAAATATTGATAGTCAGAGCTCGTAACAATATGGCAACATTGTTCATAATTGTTGGAAAGTCGTCGTGTCTAAGTCCGAATGTTTTGAGTGTTCCCCAAATACCTCTCTTTTTATTTTTCATTTTAATAGGTGATGCTTCTACAATATATGAAAGCGTAACTGAAATGTGTAAAAATTTGTAAATGCCACTTCAGATAATAGGAGACAAACGGAACTTAGTAATAACATCATTCTTCTTTTCCCGCTCAATTTTCGGAACACTGGGTGTTGAGTGGCAGAATTCAACACCTCGCTTTGTCCTGCTACCAGAGTGAGAAAATCAAATTATTATAAAATTTATTATAAAAAGCAGCCAAATCTTTAGTGTTATAATAGTGACTTTGTCTATTGCTTTAAAAAACCATAAAAGCGCTCCCAATTATAGCTATGAGTTCTACGTAAATGTCACCGTGAGTACACAATCGATTGCTAATGACCACCGTTTGTTTGTTAAAAACTCAAACTGTACTTACACAATTCACGCAAATTTCTACTCTTGTGGCGTATACTGAAAGAAGCTAGTAAAGTACAATCACTATATGTCCAATTTCTACTAATTTTTACAGTTTATATTTTCAGCCGCATCCCACATATATGGAAAATAGGAAAAAAGCTAAAGTGCCTTGACTGTGGCAGAATTTTGGCACTTTGTCTTGTGATGAAAATAATTCATTCCCCCGTATAGGGATCAAACCTACTACCATCGCGTATAATAGTCGTCGCCTAATACATCTCTAATACATTTTATAAAACTATACTGCTTATTACTCTTTCAAGTACTATTATCCTTACATTCTGATTGATATTAATAAATTTCAGAAGTGAAACATGAAGAAGAACTCATGGTACAAGATGGTAGAAACGCTTAAAACTTTTAGTCTGAATCATCATGATTTTCCAACAATGATTGATAACGTCTCGATATTATTGAGGATTATTACCATTGATATTTGTAAAAAATCAAAACGTTAGTGCTGTAATTTATGACTTATAAGAATTGAAATTGAAGTTTGGCTTAAGACTGTGCTAGGAAATGCAGAAGAACACTAAGAAAAGATTCTCTAAATTCCTACAGAAACAGGATTATTCATTTTACGTTAAAAAGTATTTATACATAAATTACATATACTTTTAGCTATTTCCCTCATCTTTTACATTATGACTTCAATTGCTGGTTCGGGCTACTTCTACGTATATACCATATCGATGGTGTGGATGGTATTTTTCTACTACGGCAGAGCTGCTATGTGGACTGAAGTGGCCGTAGTACTCGCTTTTAGTTCTTGCAGTGTTATTTGTCTCACAAAATTCATCTTCATGAAATTATATGCGTAAGTAAATTATTTATTTTTTCTTCACATTAACTCTAAACTCTAGTTTTTCGAATAATATTTTGTAATAAAGTATAATAGTACCTATATTAATATTATAAAGCTGTAGAGTTAGTTCGGCTGAACGCGTTAATATCATAAACTAATAATTAACTAGTGGGAAAGTATTTTATTGTTGAATATCAAGAAAAACAATAAGAAGAATGTGTCACGAGTGAAAAAACTCACGAAGAGGACGTAAACGCTACTAATTATACATTTTTATTTTAAACAGGAAAGAAATTAAGGATACAGTTGAAAAATTTCTAAAATGTGATGCTCAAGTTATAGCAAATACAAGATTCGCTAAAAACCTTCTAAAAAGACTTAGGATGGTTAAGACTCGAGCTTCCATCATCTGGGTGTCCCTCATGGTAGACGGTCTCGTTTATCTATTGATTCCTCTCCTCACGCCTGGTAGACATTTTACAAATGAAATTTACTTAATCTATGGTAATAATATTATTTATATAATTAAAAGAAAATGAAGTTTATTAACAATGAAACTTAGCTAATTCAAAATTTTTGTAAATACTGACATTACTAAAACAATTACCATTAAGATATAATATGGTGATATCCCAAACATTACATTTTTATAGATCACTTTTCTACTACTAACGTATTATGAATACGAACTCTTTAACTTTGCTATTATATAATCACCTCAGTCAATATTTATTTGTTAAACAACTTATTACACATTATATATACGAACAAAAAAACTCAAATTTCAATTAAAGCTACATATTTCTTCATCTTCATGATGATACCGTCGTGGCGCAACGATTGTAGGTTCGATTTTAATTCAAAACGCAATCTTTATTATTACAGGTTTAGTTCCGATGTTAGAGCCACCTAATTATGAAATAGCCTTAGTCGTCACGACTGTCACCACAGGCTTTGGTGTTTATACAATGGCGAGCGTGGCTACATACGTCATAGTCATAGTCGGTTACGCTGAGGCCCAAATGCACGCTCTAAGCGAAGAACTAAGAAACGTTTGGTTCGACAGCCAACACTTCTACAATGAAATCAACTGTGATATTGACCAAGGTAATATCATTGACGACAAAGTTAATATCACCAACGAATTTATTGGCATTCGTTTGAAAGATATTATCAAGTTTCATATTGTCATTATTGATTTAGTCCACGAATTGGACAGAGAGTTTCGCCCAACACTAGCTTTGGAATGTAGTATTATGGCGTTTTCTATAATCACTGAACTTCTTGGCGGTCTCAGAAATACTTACCTACAGTTGCCGTTTAGTTTGATCCACGCGTTCATGGACTGCTTATCTGGCCAACGATTAATTGATGCATGCAATAACTTCGAAGAAGCTCTATACAATTGCAAATGGGAGAATTTTAGTATAAAAAACCAAAAGACAATTTTGCTTATGTTGAGATTATCACAGAAGACCCTGATGTTATCAGCTGGTGGAATCGCCAAGTTAAATTTCAATTGTCTAATGATGATACTAAAATCTACCTATTCAGCATATACGACCTTAGAATCTACAATGAAGAAGTAGATTTATTAATTAATTTAGGTTGTATCACCAAAACAGTTTTAGGTTGTTTACTAAAAAATATTTCTTTTTAATATTATTAAGTAATTAGAAATAATTGGCTCATTATTACAATCGAAATGGGTCTTTATAAAATCCTTAATTATTCATACTAGTAATTATTAAACCCATTTTGTAAATCACTTTCTGTAATTTTGTGTGTACGTTTATACTTTTTTATTTGTTACAAATATGTTATTTGGTAATATAAATTATGGTGGTTTTGTACCTAAGTCACCTATTGTAGATTATTGATATTAAAATATTTTTGAAATGGTTGCGTTTTACATTATGAACTTCCCGCGTTTTGTAAAGGGCAGAAAGTGGAATAAATACATTTGTTATAGATTATATTTCAAATCTCAAACTTTTGTTCGACCCGCAAGGCTTCGCCCGCTTCTTTTTAATTAAATAATTTTATGTATACCTTTTTAGAGTCTGGTTGGCTATTGTAAGTCCAATAAAATCGGTGTAGTAGTTTCGGAAATTAGCCCAGACAAGTAAAGACAGAGAAATAAAAGTGTTAAAGTTGCTTATTTTATTATTGTATAAACGACTATATTATGTACAAGAAAAAATACGGTTTTTTTTTTTCATTATAAACAGAGTTTAATTTTGAAAGGAGCAGACTATCAATGTGCGCTACAAAATGGACGGATAACTCATATCAGGCCAGCCGAATGATTCTTTTTTATCAGAAAGAATACACTTCATAAGTAGTTTGATGAGAGTTTAGTTAGGTTCTAAATATGGGATCTGTTAGAAGTTAGTTGTTTTTTTGTTAAAAAATATATTATTAATTTTACTAATGTCGTTTTTTAATTTTAAGCTAAGTCCAATCCCACAGTGTATCGAGAAAGAGGGTATGCAGTAATAAATTAGTGTCAAGACTCAAGTTAAATTACTCAGGCGAGAAAAAGGCTTTTTAAAAATTATTTATTTAATTTTATAAACAACCTTTCTGTTTTAAAGCAAGTTGAAGACAGAGAATCTTTATTAAAATTTTATATAATTCAAAACAGTTAAATCATCAAAATACTAAAACACTATTGTTCGATTCCGCGAGGTGCAAGTGCGGCGTCATGGGAATGTATGGCGCTTATGGGAATGTATGAATGTTATGCTTATGTAACTCTCAAGAAACATTTTTCCATTTTCAAAGTACATCGAGTATGGAATGATGAATATTCGTCGCTACTCTTCATTTTTATCAGCTTCACGCTTTATCGTGTACTTAGCGGAGTAGGCAGCGGGAACCTGGACACTAGATTCACATCAAGGCACTACGTTCCCCACTTTCCGCCTAATCCTTGAAGTATGTGTGCTTAGCGGCGAACACTGCGCTGTGCCTTGTTGCCAAAGCGAGGAAGTGAAATTATTAAATAGATACATATTTCATTCACCTGAGTGGGAATCGAACTCATATTATATGTCACAAATGTTTGACGTTTTCTTCAGAAATTAAATTATAAATATATTCGACATCATTATCTTATTGTGAAGTAAAATTATTTAAAAAATAAACTAAAAACAAATTCCCTCGCTGCCTGCAAATAATTTGAAGATTACCAAAATTGTTCTCATCTAAACTTATATCACTTTCCTACACTTTCGTTTCAATTTTTCGTTTCTTGATGACCTTAATTTAGAAGTTTGAAGCGTCATATTTATTTTTTGGTTTTGTTTGTAATTTTTTGACTTATTTATGTAAAATAACGTTCACGTTCACGTTGTATTCAGCACATAGCAGGGTATGCAGAGAAAATCTGGGACGTTGTGTTAAGACACTCCGTTCCAAATAAGACACATTCATTCCCTATTTTCTGCCGTATCAAGACATTGTGTCTGACAGTGACACACACTGTCTGTAGAGTGAGTTTGCGGGTTCGATAGCATTAACTGCTGAAGGTATACACCCACTAAGAAGCCCTCAAGGAGTGAAATAGGGATTGAAATTGTATGGAAAAATCTTTAAATCGGCTCCAATTTTTATAAAATATTAGATTCAGACTTAAAAATATTTCATTGAACACGTGTTTCATGGTTTATTAGAATTCACCCCCTAAGCAAAAATAATCTCATAAATATATTTAATAAATATTCGTATAGTTCCTCTAGTATATATTATGTATCAGACACTTTACAACTGGGCCATAATGAAGTTATTTTTTTTAATTAAAAAAATCGCGGGCGCTAGTTTTAGAATTTAAATTGTATAATTACAGCTACATTTATTTTAATCACGGAGGCACATTTTGATTGACATTTGTGTATGTATAGCGAAAGGTTTAATGAAATATGTATGTTTATAAAAATTTGAAAAAAGGAAAAAACCGTCTATATTTTATTGAATTATATGTATCTTACACTATATACTTTTATAATATAAGACGGATAAAGTTTACATTTTTAAATAGAAATTGTTGTAAAAAATACATTAAAAAATATAAAAACACGGGCCCAAGCCATCGATGGCTAAGGCTTCAGAGATAAGAACCAACTCACAATACGCGCCATCTCAAGTAAAAACTCCACCGAGCTCCAAGCTAAATGAGAAAAGAAGAACATAGCAGTAGATATGTTAACAGCAATTATCGCAAGATTTTTCTAGCTTAATAAAAAAAACTTTTATATTACAATTAAGACCAATTAAGTAATTTGAATGTCACTCAAGCTCTGTTAATTTATTCTAAGTGATAGAAAAGAAAGCATTTTTATATTTATTTTGAAGCCAACGACGAGTCTTTGCAATTAAATATTGTATTTCAAAGGAATAGTACGGAAAGGAGAGTCGAACTAGAATTCTAGAATCCTATAGAATTACATATCAGATATGTACTTATACATATATGTATATTCTAGTGTCTCATATATTTTCATGTATTGTTATCAATTTCACGCTTAATTCCACATTTAGCACTGTAGAGAAAGGGAACCTAGTGTTAAGCCACTCCGTTCTCCGCATTCAGCCCATATTCAAGACATTGCGTGTTTCTTTAGCTTCACACCGTATAAGAGGCAACCTAGTGTTTAGTTAGACACTCCGTTCCCATTAAGACACTTCAGTTCCCCACTTTCTTTCCAAATTCTCAGGGAATTTCGTATTCAGTAGCGGTACTCAACACCGCGCTTTGCCTCGTTAATAGAGTGAGAAAATAAAAATACGAAATATTTAAAGCCACAACCACTGCGTTTACACTTACTACCGCATCACACACTGTCACCTCAACATTTTGTGTTGAGTTGCAGACTTCAATGAGAATAATTGAATGCAATGAGATTGACAGCACAGCATGTGACCGTTAGCGCGACGGTTGTGGGTTCAATTATCACTTGACGTAATGATTTTGTTGTATTTCGAAGCTCTGATACAAACAATATAACGGATAATTAATATCTATATTTTTTGATCCCAACATAATGTTTGCAACATTGCAACCTTAATTCTTCGAAGTTTTTAGTATATATGTGACCTCAAAAATATTCTAACCAGGAATCAATTTTTCTTTTATAAAGATATCAATATGGGTATCTTCGGCAAGTTGGGACTCGATCACAGTGATTTGCGAACTCTCATAGAGAATATTGGTATTCTATTCAGAGGATTGACAATTAATATAGATGAGAACAACATTAGGCGTAAGTACCGTCAAGCTTAATAATAAAAATAATATTATAAATAATATATTAAATTTATTGTCTCAAATTAAAGTTTTAGTTCAAAGTAATAAACGAGGTTAACATTTTTAATCCTCTATTTAACTGTGTTCTGGACTCGCCCACCGAAGGTTCCTTACTAATTTCAATATTGTAGATCAACGAGAAATATTATTTATAAAAATTGACAAACTGAAGCATGCGGGCGTGTGCATTTTGAATGAAATTTTTTTGGCTATTATATAAATATATCAATTTTAAAGATTTTTACCTTTATTTATGCTGCAAGTTCTTTTTGCCAAACGAAAATATCATTGACAAACTTAAGTATTGTCAAATTTAAGTACCTATGCGAGGGCTTGCACTCGTTTTGAATGGAATGAACTACAAATATATGTTTGCAATGTTTTTTCTCTATGAAATATCTATAAACTTTCACTTTTCAGATATTTATTTATCAGGTCAGGTCAGGTCAGGTCTTGATTACGCGGCAAACTTCATACAAAACGCAGTAGAAACGATCCGCTCATATCTTTTGATTGAGTTGACTTAGAAGCTTAACTATTTCAGTGCTCCAAGGAACCGTAGACTTAAATATTTTATATGAATTTCAGCTAGACACCTCCACACAATCTCGAGGTGATGATCTTAACAGACAAAAAAAACAACAACATAATGGGCGGCTATAAGGGTTCAGTTTTTACCTTTTGAGATACGGAACCCTAAAGAACAGCTTATCGCGCACATAGCAGAGTAGGCAGGAACCTAGGGTTAAGACAATCTTTCCCCATTTTTAATCATATTATTTAATTTACATTTCAGCGATTCCCTGGATCATTTACATATTTAATATTGTGGCTGGAACTTTCTATATCTACGTATATATATTGTCAATGATATGGTTTGTTTTATTCCGATGTCCTGAATGTGGCGATATTACAATTTGTTTCTTGGAGGTATCTTTGGGAATGTGCAGCGCTTCAGCCATAATAAAGTTCTTTTATATTAAGTTGTACGAGTAAGTTTGACTAATATTTTTAAAGAGAATCTCTGATTTAAAAGTATTTTCTTCCTTGAGGCCATTTGTGGCAAAGAAGTACAAGCGTGCAAATGGATGTTACCAAGTTGTGCGTTCGATGCAAATTTGAGGAAATGAAACATTTAATATTTTCTTTTACTTGCTTTGCTAACGAGGCAAAGCCTGACGTTGAGTTTCGCCACTCCAAACTCATTGCCCCCAGAATTCGGCGGAAAATGGGTACGGAAGTACCATCCCCTAGACTCCTGTGCCTAGCCTGCTGTACAGGATACAGCGTGACGTTTATTTCTTAAAATAAATTACAGAACAACGGTGAGAAAATTGATTTATGAATACATCAAAAATGATCGTCTCGTACTACCTAAAACTCGATTTGCTGACAATATTAAAAAGCATCTAAGAATTGTGAAGAGGAGAGCCCTTATTATTTGGATAACTTTCATGGTGAACGGAACTATTTATATTATAATGCCTTTTCTGATGCCTGGACGCCATTTAACTGAAGATTTATATGTTATTTATGGTATATGAAATTATTATTAAGTTTTAGCAAGTTAAAAGTATAAAGTATAGTATAAATCTCGGCATTAAGTTCCGCCAGTCACAATATCTAGAAAATAAGACGGAATATGGGAAACAGAGAATAGTGTTAACACCAAGTTATCTCCGCCTATTCCGATACGGGAAAAACATGAAGCTACATAAAGTTCTTCAATTTTCATATTTTATTATGCATTCTTTAAAATAAAACGTTTTGTTTACTTACAGGCTTAGAACCAATGTTGGAATCTCCAAATTATGAAATTGCAACAATGCTTATGATTCCCGCTATAATCATCGGAGTTTTCAGTTTAGCGGTTATAGTGGCTTTCATGGTGGTCGTAGTGGGCTACATAGAAGCCCAAATGCTAGCTCTGAGTGAGGAACTGCTTAACCTGAGGCAGGATAGTGAAATATTTTGCGAAAAAGTCACGCGACAAAATAACAGCCTAAGTACAATCACTATTCAGAATATATTCATTAAGAATCGTTTGAAGGATATCATAAGATTCCACATTATGAATATTAAACTTAGGAACAATGTCGAAAACAAATTCAGAATTATATATATAATAGAGTTTATATTTCTGTTTTTTGCTATCGTTGCTGAACTGTTGGGGGGCTTGGAGAACACTTATGTACAACTGCCATATACATTTGATCAGATATTCTTAGATTGTTTGATTGGTCAAAGATTGTTAGACGCAAGTATAATTTTCGAGAAAGCCTTATATAGCTGTGAATGGGAGAATTTTAATGTGGCTAATCAAAAAACTATTCTGCTGATGCTAAGAAATTCTCAAAAAACATTAACATTGTCCGCTGGCGGAATAGCTGTGTTGAGTTACCCATTTCTAATGCACGTGATAAGATCAACGTATTCCGCGTATACAACGCTTCAGTCCACCGTTACTGAAGAAAAATATTAAAAGACCAGAAAAGTCATTTCAACCAGTTCTATTTGCTTTAGTATCTCACAGTATATTATCGGTAGAAACTTTGAAAAAAAATATTTAAGAGTGTTATATAAATTAGTGGCAATACATTTATATAAACTATTTATCACTCAAGGTAATAGTGTTTAACAAAGTTTTTCAATCACACGAATGTTACACAATAATTTAAATGTTATAGTTAAGGCATATGACACATAAATTAAACAAGTGACAGTATTATTTTCTTTTATTTAACCACAAACAAAGTATCAGATGAATTTCGCACTGACGTCTCACCGTCTCATCAATGCAGCCAAGGCACCGTTAACCCTGTTACTGGCAGCAATACCCCTTCCTGCATCCTTCTCGTATCTTCCATCCCTACTGAACATACTTCCTAAATATACCACTTCATTCACTTGTTCTAATATCTTACCATTTACACTGATCTTGCATTCTACTAATAAAACTCCCTTAGTAAATTATTGCTTCCTTACACTTCCCAAGGAAGTTACATGTGTATATGGGTTACATATCAAATTTTAGCGTTAATCCCGTTCTGTTCCGATTTTGCGTTGTTTAACAGTTATTCAGTAATGAAAGAGGTTTATATAGATACAGATATATAAATAAATTATATTAAAATCATTTCACTTTTCTATTAATGTTATGTTCTTAGATTCACTTGTAAAAGATTTCCTTTTATAGCTCTCAAACTAATGTCCATTTGAAATTCCAATTTATGAGCTTCTGATTCAAATACTAGATCTTTTACGCAATGGGCTAAGAGAGTCTTCAGGATCACCATTGCATATCTTTTACCTGTTGAAAAATCATTACATGCTGTTAATAATGAAACAAGGCCAAAGTTTTTCTAAAAAGAGATATCTGATGTAGTCAGCGAAAGCTAAGGCCGACTGTTATGTAACCTATGAAGATACAAAATTTAACAAAGTGCTTATTCTGTTAGTTTTTCGAAAATTTAATTAAGTTATATCATATTGTAATTTTATAATAACAATAAATGTTTTCTTAGATTTTCCTATATGTAACAAAATAAAATGCATACCAATACAGGAGCGTCTCCCAACACTGAATGGCATAAAGGCAGGATTGCTGATCGATTGAGGCTGAAGCCAACGTTCAGGTATAAACTCGTCAGCATCCTCCCCCCAAGCACGCCTAGATCTACCAGCACCCAACAAAGAAAGAGAACACAATGTGCCCTTAGGAATTATACACGATTCTAAAATGAGATAAATGTTTATATGAGTATACGCAATGCTTCCGGTAATCGGCGTAAAAGTGATTGTGGTGGAACTCTACTTTACTTTGACGTATCAAATAGTATATAGCAGGATTAAACGTTTAAATGTTAATAAACTTTTTAGATTCTTTTTAATACATACTGATTGGCAAGTCTCGATCTGCATGTCTGGTGACGACCGGTATAGGCGGGAATAATCGGAGTGTCTCTTGAATCACAGCCTCACAATATATGAGACGACATAGATCCTCCTTAAGGATATTGGACTTGTCTCCGAACACTTGATTTACTCTGAAATTATATCAGAAGACAAATTTAAATTATTATATGACCTTTGAAGTTGTTTGAGTCCGAGGGTTTTCTGAAATTCATTCCATTTTTTCTTTTAAGATGCTTCCGTTCATCACTTTCCGCCGAATTCTCGAGCCATTGCGAGTTTCGCCACTCAACAGACTCAACGCCGCACTTTGCCCCGTTACTAGAGTGAAGAATATATTCATTCTTAGTTATAAATATTTTATTCCCCGGGTGGGAATCGAACCCAAAACCGTCACGTTTACAGTCGTACACTTGTTCCCCTGCGCGATAACGGCCTCAAGGCGCCGATATACATCGTCTCTCGTGATCTAACTCAATAATCAATTATAACGTAATCACATCACGTCATCATCATTATAATATTTGATATCACCCCTACTTGCCACGGCGGCTTTGTACCTTATTATATTAGTTAACTTAATCTTTAATTGTAAAATGACAATGATAAAAAAATTTAAAAGAGTTTATTTTTAACTTACTCGTTAAATAATTTGTCTTGTATATCAGGATGACATCCTAACATCAATAAAGCATAAGCGAGCGTTGTCGCAACAGTCTCTTGTCCGCCCACTATTATTGTATGCACTTCTGATCTAATCTGCGATTCATCCATGCTAGGGTCTATTTCTTGTAAGTCCAATAAAACGTCCAATACCGTTTTAAAATTTTTGTTTTTACCTGTTGTAATATTAGCAGAAAGCAAATTTTTCTTGTTAGTGAGACTTTTAACATGTTAAAATTAATTGTAAAAGATTTGGACATAACAAGATTTGAATTCTCGCGGAATCAATAATTCTATATTTTCTGTTTAATTAAATGAAAAAAAGAAACTGGTCGTCGGTTACGTCATAACGTCATAAGAAAACATTGATGACAAATTGCAAACTTTTATAAATTCAATTGAATTATTATCACTATATTTTTTTGATAAATGACTACATTAACATTTATTTAGTTATTTTCGTTAATTTTTTTACTTATAATACAGTAATAATGTACTATTTAATGGACTAACCACCGACGATGTTACCCTTCAAAGTGGAGTAGGTTAAGTAAGAAGGTAGACCCTGGCAACATACGCCGGGATTAATACCAAGAGGAAGAAGAATATGCTAATTAATAATAAGTAACAATGATTGAATAGATGAGTCACAAGCCGAACGCTTAGGTCGATCATGCCTCTCTATCGTTTGTTCCGCGCATTCGCTTGCACGCTCGGCTCAGGTGGAACGTGACAATGAGTTATCAAGTTCATCAGTTTGTAAGACGTTATCACGTCGAAAAAAAGCCAGTTTATTAATTAAGTAAATAACATCTTCTGTTGCTAAGCGAATTATAAAAAAGCTTTAAATATATATTCTTATTGGATTTCTAATATCAAATTCATTATGTAAAATATGTCTGTATGTATGTATATTTACCTTCCACTTTTTCATTTTCAATAGATATACTTCTACGTATGTTTTCTCGTTCAAACATCTTTTGGTTGATAACCTACAATATATAGTTTCAAAATAAAAAATTACCAGTTCATACTCTATGATTTTTCAGAATAATCAAGACAAAATTGAGGCCACCAATCTAGATAAATAATGTTCAATAAAAACTTACAACATTCGACAC
Organism: Heliconius numata; assembly: GCA_016802625.1. NCBI lineage: Eukaryota > Metazoa > Arthropoda > Insecta > Lepidoptera > Nymphalidae > Heliconius > Heliconius numata. The sequence goes on along the minus strand of JAEBDU010006348.1, from coordinate 813 downwards.
ATTGTGCATTATTGAGATGTTTCTAATAAATTTGTCGTGATCTGAAGAAAATTTGTAAATAAAATCGAAGTGGTGGAATAAGTTCAATCCTCGTTTCACCAAAAGTTCCAATGCACTTTTAAATGCTTCATAGTATTGCTCTGATTCCTTACTGTCTGACTTGTAACTTACTCCTAAACCAGTCTCTGAAAATATGAACATATTTTTTTTAGGCTCTTCGCTCTTCTCTTTCTTCTTCTTGGAATTAATCCCGACGTGCCAGGATCTGCCTTCTTGCTCAACCTATTCCACTTAGCACGGTATTTAAAACTTCACACCACAGGCAAATCTAGTCCGCCCGAAATCAACATATTCCATGTTCTGGGGAGGAACTAAATACTCCACTTTATCTTATTATCAGAATGAAGAAATGGAAATACTTCAACCCACAACTGTCGCGTTTACAGTCAGTCACACGCCATGCGCCACGACGACGAGACGTTCTTAAAATGAAACTTTTTTTTTAGCTTTATTTTGTATCCAGCATATAGCAGGATAGACAGAGGGAACCTAGGAACTTAGTGTTAATGCATTCCTTTTTTCATTAACATACTTCCATTTCTCACTTTTCACCCAATTTTTGAGGCATTCCATGTTGAGTTGCAAAACTCCGCGCTTTGCTTCATTATAAAAGCGAGAAAATGAAAATACAAAATATTTCGTTCCCCTAAGTTTAATAAACTCATTTATTTCAAATTAAGTAAATGACGTTAAGCCCACAAAAATGTATACGGCTATCACCTCTTTAATTACCACAGATAGCAGCTAAGGTAG
>JAEBDU010006345.1:0-11585 GCA_016802625.1 Heliconius numata | reverse complement strand
TTGGTTATATGACGTCTTTGCCTTTAATGGGTGGAGCAAGAATGAATGTAAAATACTTCAACACTTACTTATAAGGCGTTTTTTACTATTTCAGAATTAATATAGTTGTTACTATCGATTAAACAATAATAAGTTATTTAAAAATGTGTACGAAATTTCTCTACAATTGCATCGCAGTGGTACAGCGTCTAACTATAAGCACATTTGTTGTCGGTTCGATTCCACTCAGGGGAATGATTATATATAAGTTATTTTCATTTCCTGGTATTGGGAAATATACTTTTACGGGAAATATACGTCTTATTTCACAATTAGTAGAAAACTGCAAAATGCGGGTAACGCAAGAATAAGAGGCAAATCTTTATTTACTTTTTTGCCCACATAACAGGGTAATAGAGGGAACTTTCCCACTTTCCTTATTACAGGAGCGACCCGCTTGTCACAAGAGCGAGCGCGTGAGAAAATTAATATAGTTCTCACGCCCGAACGAAATTGGAACGTACAACCGTCCAATTACAGTCGCAAGTTGTCGCTGCACCATGACGGCCTTACATGTTGTAACCTTAGGTTCTTTCAACATGTTCCAATAAAAACATAAGGTTATTTTTTCTTTTTTCAGGATAAAAGCACGGGTGATTCAAAATCTCATCAAGAGGTGCGTGAAGGGGGTTCTGTGAAAGGTTTCTACACCTTCATGGACCCAGACGGCAAACGGCGCACTGTGCATTACACAGCCGATGACAAACTTGGCTTCCGCGCTACCGTACATCGGTCACATTAGAATTTATGTAACTAACATGAAAATGTACCTACAAATATGTGGTTTACAGTAAAGTTTTTTGTATGAAAAGATTATGGAACATTGTTGTTGTTAATAGAATATTTTGTTGTTTCGATCTTAGCTCCTCGCTATGCTTCGCATGTAGCAGGGTAGGCAAAGGATACCCAGTTTTAGGGCATTTTGCTTAATTTTCGAGACATCGCGTGTGAAACTCAACGCTGCGCTTTGTCTTGTTACCAGCGCGTTGTAACGAAAGTCTCCCCACTAGAAATTCGAACCCACAACCGTTGCGTTTTTAGTCAGATGTCGTGTCGCATCACCACGATAGTCTCTTTTCTTCCATCTTTATTATGTTTATTGAAGGAATTATTATAGTAAAAATATTTTTCTGCATGATTTTATTTTTATTTTGAATGCAATAAATTATATTAAATTTCAATTTAGTTCATGCCTTAAAATGGTGATAATATCTGTTTTACAAGTTTTTCACAATAAACAGTAAATTTTCGGTGTCACAGTATATTTTAGTATTGTTTTTTTAATATGAAGTCTTAAATAATTGGAAAAAAAAATCTTTAATAAAACTTTAAATTATTTAAAATAAAATTACACATTCCAGATTTTTGTTGCATAATATTTTTGTATGTTTATTTTGTATGTTTTCCTGTTTATATGTTTGTTTTTTCTATGTAATTAGGTATTATATTTGTTGTATGTCCTTCTCTTAGTGTGCACCAAACCTACAAAAGATTTTTTCTTTTTTTGTTGAAGTAGGTGGGTATTGTATTAAATGCTTTGTAAATAATAAAATACTCGTTATTGTAACTTATTTTTTTTATTCTTTAAATAAATAAATAAAAATATTTAGTGTATTTTTTTCCTTTCATCTTTTATGGGTACGTCAGGAGGTAAGGTCGGAGAACGGCCACGTAAAAAGCATGAAGACCTCCTGGAGGGTTTGTATGAAGAGTTTGACGAAAGAGGTATGCAGATACCATAGCATTTTTTGCTACGTTTTATCTGACTAGCTCCGCTAGGAATAAAGCGTGAAGCTAAAAAAATATGAAACCATAACAATATTATTTCTTAGCAAGGTAGTAGAGGAAACCCGGGAAACCTAATGTTAAGACATTTCTTTTCCCATTAAGATACTTCAGATCTACGCTCTTCTTCATCTTGGAGGCTTTGCGTGTTGAGTGGCGGAACACAACGCTGCCATTAGCCTTGTTATCAGAGCGAGAAAATAAACATATTAAATATTTTATTCCATCTAGGAATTGAACCTATAACCGTTGCGGTTATATAGACGCTTTTCCCCTGCGCCATGTACGCCTTAAAACACTTTTTATTACCGATTTTGTATAAAAACGGGAAGGCACCATTTTAATTCCACGAGTCAATATTTACACGTTGCTGCACTAATTCTATACGGACGGCTGAAACCATTATTTTTTTCTAGCGTCACATTTTTCCCACAACGGTCTCAAATTATTAAATACGGAAAATATATAATACAAAACCAAATTAGCCACTAGGTATATGAAAACAATTTTATAGAAAAGCAACATTGCTATTAAAAAAAAATACCTGTTAGTAACAACATCTGAATGAATAAGAAAACTGTATTTCTGCGAAGATCCATTAAGATGTAACGATCAACTTCGAAAGAAAAATAATTATGTTTTAAATTAAAATTATAAATAATATTTATACAGTAAGATTAATGCAAAACGCGGCGTTAAATTCTACCAAGATGCACAATGTCTTTAATATTGGACAAAAGGGCGAAATACAGTGTCTACACACTAGGTTACCTCTGAGAAACGTAGAGATGATATGGGTTTTATTTTGTTTTTAAAAAAACTTTAACCACTTCCGTGGAGAAGCCAAGACACTCCGTTCCTATTAGGACCCATCCGTTCCCTGCTTTCCGCTAAATTCTGTGGGCATTGCGTGTTGAGTGACAGAACTCAACACCGCGCTGTGATATTTTTGTTTAGAATCAACTTATAAAAATCTTAAATACCTTCCATAAATCTCCTAAATGCGCAATAATTTACACAGCATTCTTTGCAAATATTTTCATTTTATATATCTGTAAGTACTCAGGAATTCAACTCACTACCTCGGTCGTCATCCGCTATAATATTTACTGTAAGTAAATATGGCCACATATTCCTTACAATACAGTATATTTTATTTTTCTACAGATATATAAACGTTTCATTCGTCATACAACAATAGCGTCAGATCGATTTGCTTGTACCTTTGTGATAATGTTTATCGCATTATGCACTTAACGATTTTGACACTGACACGATTTTTACAAATAAAATATTTTAGCTAAAATGACATTGGATGCAGTTAAAAAACCCCTGATCGTATAGAATGGTTCTTAATTCTTTATTTTTTAGAACGCCTTAAATAAAGAACAACAACAACTTCTTCAACAATTCTTTATTTTAGCTTTACGCTATTGCTATGTGCAGGCTGCACATAGCAGGGTAGGCAGGCCGAATTTTGACGGCATTGCGTGTCGAGCGGCAGCTGTCGTCGCTTTGCCTCATTATTAGAGCACATATAGAACAGAGCTAGAGGTATTATATAATATATCTTTTCTTGTAGTGGGAATCGAATCCACAACATGTCGCGCCTACAGACGTACGTTTATGTTCCTGCGCCATTTATGTTTATGTTTGTAAATAGAATTCTTGAAATTTAATTCGATCTATTTTAAGTATTAAGGCTTACTAAGTTTTTTAAATCAGAAAAAGGCAACAGTAATATTATATCATTAATTTATGTAGGGCTACCTACATAAAATTCCGCCACTAGGGGAACGAATTGGGGCAAAATGCGAAGAACGAACTTCTACCATACTATATACTATACTTTGCCTTCTACTATATGCAGGATATTTCTTATACAAAGTAACTAAACTTCTTATAAAATAACGCGCAAATCAGTACAAAGTGCAGTTTGCGTAACAGATAGTTATCACTTTATCAACCCTGGCACAAAATAAAAATCTTAATTTTCATTTATCTATTGTGTTAAAATAAGCTCCTTATCATTTGTGATTTCAATCGGGCTGTCACTATTATCATTATTAATTGTTATTTATTGAAAATGTTCATTTATAAACGTATATATATGTATATATATATATATATATATATATATATATATATATAAATCGTAGCTATTACCTAACTTTAAGAAATATTTAGTAGATTCACGTCTTTTCCTAGATAGCAGGGCGAGCAGAGATAACGTAGTAACCATGGGCGTAGAAATAGGAAAGGGGAGGCTGTTCTCTCGTCACCACGCCAGAATAGTCTGGTCCCCACCCCAGATTTTTTACGAACAAAAAATTAAGCTTGAAAATTAAAAAAAACGTGTACACGAAAATATCAACTTAAAACTGGTCTCGTCTTTATCAACGCCTTCTCTGGAAAATATCTCTAGATACACGAATGCTAGTGACGTGTCTCTCTGCTTTTACAAATAAATTCCACACATTATGTGTTCAATTGGAGGAACCTACGCCGCGTATCGGATCGGATGAAATGGAAATAATTGTGAAATTAAGTTCAAATATAAAATAAATTATAGTGAACGCCTATAATAATCTATATGGCAATTCCATCGCTCTTGTGAATAAGTTCCAGTAAGAAGCTTAGATAAGGCAGAAGCCTTGGGCAGAAGTCCATAGACGCTGTAAACTATTGCCTAAGCCTTGTTATTTAATTTCACATAAATATAAAGATCTAACTCAACAGGTAAAGCCTCTGGAATTCGACGGAAAGTGGGGAACAGAAATGTCTTAACATTAGGTTCCCAGGTCCCCTTTGGTCCCCCACTATGTGCGGGATAGATACGCAAATAAATTATATTATATACTATTTTTGTTTTCACTGAAAGATAAAATCAAAAACATATTTGATAGAAAGCAGAGAGTATTTCGTCCAATAAGACAATGTAAGGGAAACCTTTCAGTAAATATTCATTTGTTAACAAGTAAGTAACAATGGAAATACATAAATGTTTGTTTTTTTACTGTACACGCCACGGTTTTAGGTTCAGTTCCCACTCAAAAGAATAGATTATTTAATCGCTCTGGTAAAGAACTCAAATTGCGGCGTTGAATACCGCCATACCACGCAATGTCTCAAAAATTGGGCGGAAAGAGGATTACGACAGTTCCTAACCCTATACAGCAGTCAATACGGGACACAGGTAAAAAAAGATAGATAGATAGATAGTTAAAAAATTAGATACCTTAAAATATACTCGGATAAGTCTTGGATCCGGGAGAAAAGTTTAGAATGGAGTCTACACGAAATTATCTTGGTCTAACATATTGTAAGACTGTGAAATTAATTTGGTAATTATATTTATGAAGTTTTTGGCAATTATAATTATGAAGCCAATTATCGCCGAAGAGCACAAGCGTGGGACCGTAAACGCGACAGGTTGTGGGTTCGACTCTCACTCGACTATTCTCACTGTCGTAATGAGACAATGCACGGCGTTGAACTACTCAACACGCAATGTGTCCAGAATTCAGTGGAGAGTGGAAGACGGTAGTTTATTAGGTTTAGTGAATTTGTACTAGATAATTTGGCATCCACATGATTGGACTTTGACTGACGTGGAGGCACGCGCTGGCCGCTGGGACTAGACTCAAATAATACTAATCCGCATTCACAGGAAGAACAATTAGTTATCTCTTTAGAGACGTGTGATGTGGGGGACCGGGGAGTACGGGGGGCACGCCGGGCACGCCGGGCAGGTACACAATAGTATTATTTATAGTTAGCTTAGTTTATTTATATTGTAATATTGTAAAGATGGCGTCCCGGCGAGCTGTCACAACAGCACAACCTGTCGCGCGGATCAACGGATGTGCAGTGCTGCTTAAACTTTGTCTTTTTTAAAGTTATATTTATTTTATTTGATAATGGTCAATTATTTAATATGTATATAGTAATTTTATACATATTATTTAATATGTATACCTATAGTAATTTAAAAGTTGAGTTGCGGAGCTCAACTCAAAGTAACTTTGTCTAGTTACTTAAGTAATCATCATTTATATATAGAGATATAAAACTCTTCCGTTACTTAATGACTGTTAGAGAATGCAGAAAATAGACTGCAGCACGTAGAAATTATAAATTTGACATGTAAGTAGATTAGGGAACGTAGTGGAGAAATTCTCTTAGTGGGGAGCACAGTATAAGAAAATAGGAAAACACCAGACGTTCACATCCATCTGCGGGCGACGACGCGACGACTTGCTACATATAAAATATTATGAATTATCCACAAAAGTTTGAGAAGCGCACTATCATGAAGCGTTCATTGATTCGGAAAGGAGGTTTTTTGCTCAATGTCCCGCCAATGTCAGGTTATACCTGACCGACGCTCGTTATCTCACGTCGCGTCGCGTCGAACCGACTGACTAACTAAAACTGTCCGTCAAACTGTTGATAAATAATAAATAATACTAAATATATGGATGTGTGTATGGTACAGGATATCTGCAATCGATATATTGTCTTTGTAGTTATTGTATTTTGTGGAAATACAAAATTTTATTAAATACCATAAAATGAGAAGATACAGATTCGAATTATTTTATATGCATTTTCATATATGAGATAGCTCTATCTCTATAAAAAAATAAAGAGTACTAAAGTCATTTAAAATATTCGAAAAATACAATGCTATAATATATATTTAGATCATGGAATAAAAATACAACAACATAATCGTGGCCTGGAACCACAAGTGTGACTGAAAACGCGACTTCCCATTCGGAGGAATAAAATATTTAATATTTTTATTTCCTCACAAAAGGCACAGCACCCCGAAAATTCAGAGGAAAGTGTAGAACGCAATTGTCTAAATGGAGACGAAGAATCTTAACACTAAGTTCTCAGATTCTCTCTGCCTACCCTATACCTATATTCGGGACACAACGTAAAGCTTAAAAATACGTAAACATGTGTAAAAATACTTTATTTTTTAAAATCACTATAAGCCCTACTCAAAGAGGCTTTAAGCTCATGCGTGAAGGCGGTACAAAGTAATTTCCTGAAGTGTCAGTTGTTTTACAATTTTATCTGTAACTTTAACACTTACATAATTACAATATGGATATCTAACCAGAAGTATTTTATTTTCATTTTCTTACTTTAGTAGACTATCTAGAGCACGCCTTTGAGCAAAAATGTAATGTCTCTAAAATTGAGTGCAAAATGGGGCAAAATTTGCTCGCGTCCGTAGGACATACCATCTTGTCCATTCAAGACCCACCCTACACGTGTCCCCTGGGTGGTGCCAAATGAGCAAAACGCCGAGTTTCGGGCGGCGGTAATAAACCTGAACCAACAGGCCTAACAAGCTTGTCCTTGTTGATGGTAGGAAATGGCCTCAACAACCCGGTCCTTGCGGTCATGTTTCGTGAGGCTGGGGGTCTTGGCTTCATCGCCTGGACCAAGAGGAAGAAAACCTCAATAAAATAATTACCCTAATCCTAAGGTGAGGACTGCGCCGACAGGACGAATGGCTGGAGGGATTCCAGTTTCTAGCACCAACTTCGATGTGACAGGCCAACATCGTTGAATTGTGCCTTCTTATAGGGATGGGCGTCACCCTATAAGCGACCGTTTAGATCGACCCTACTCGTGGGAACAAATATGAATGAACCCTTTCAAAACACCTCAACCAAAACAAGTCAAAAAACACTAACCCAACAAGTGTTCCACCCAGCACTTTTCAATAGGCCACGATCGGCTTCCTTAAGCGATATACCCAAACCTGAAACCAAACAAAGGGATGAAAAATCAAGTGACACAGTGGAACCAACTGAAGTTGTGTCTATCCAGCAATCACCACCACCTTGGCAACGGGTACCACACACCAATAAGCGTAAAAGAACTAGCGACTCTCCACCTAACGCTGCTTCTGTAACAGTATCAAACAGGTTTAGATCTCTACCACTGGATCAAGCTGAAGACCAAAATAATGACTCTGCAAGCTTAAAGCCTAATAAGCCCCCTCCTATTGTTCTTTATGGAATAGAAGATGTTAATGAACTCTCAAAACTTATAGAATCAGTATGCGATCCCAAGCTATTTAAAATAAGAATAGTAAACAAAAATTTACTCCGAGTCCTTGTGGATTGCTCTGAAACCTATAAAGATGTTATCTCGACAATAAGAAGTAAAGGATTGATAGGTCACACCTTCACGCCAAAAGATAAGAAGGCCTATCGTGTAGTAATAAAAAAATTGCACTACTCAACTCCACACAGCGAAATCATCAATGCGATAGAATCATCAGGAAATAAAGTCCGTGGGGAAATTATTAATGCCCGATATGGCCCAGACAAAATTCCATCTTTTACATTCTTCGTTAATTTGGAACCTAATGTAAATAACAAAGCAGTTAAGGACATACAGTATATTTATCACCAGAGAGTTAAAATAGAAGACCCTCGTAAATCAAAAACAATTGTCCAATGTCAGCGCTGCCAACAGTATGGTCACTCTAAGAACAACTGCATGAGGCCTTTTAGATGTGTCAAATGTGGAGAAGGACACAAGACTGCAGACTGTTCAAAGAAAGATCGCAACACTCCTGCTAAATGCGCACTGTGCTCACGCGACCACCCAGCAAACTATAAAGGCTGCCAGGTGTACTTGGAAATTTCATCCAGAAGGGGTAATCGCGCTAAAAATCCTCTCACTGGTCCTCCAAAGAACGAGAACATTAATGCAAGTCAAACACAAAGGCTAGCCACCAAGACCTCTATAAAACCTGACACTCAACCACGTGACAAACCCAGCTACTCTGATATCACAGCAAATAGATACCAAAACAACTCCAGCACTGAATTTCAAAGCAATTTTGAACAAAGCCACATCGAAGTTATCTTAACAAAACAATCTGAAAAGATAGATCAACTCATTCAACAGATAGGTACTCTCTTAAACCTATTGACCTCAGTCGTTGCCAAGTTACATTCTTAGTTCCTTTACGCATTGCAACCTGGAACATAAATGGACTATCACCTAACATATTGGAACTTGAAGCATTGATTATCAGTAATAAATTAGATATTGTCCTGATTTCTGAGTCCCACGCTACCAAGAACAGTTCGTATCGCATAAAAGGTTGTAACATTTACTTTACTCCCCATCCTGGTGATGGCAAAGCTCATGCAGGTACTGCAATAATCATAAGATCAAATCTCAAGCACACTGTATTGGAGAACTACGCTACCCAGCACATACAGGCTACTACAATTAGATTAGACGACCGTACTGGCCCTATCACATTCTCCGCCGTCTACTGCCCACCTAAACACAAAATATCTTCCGAATTGTTCTGCGACTTCTTTTCTCAACTTGGAAATAAATTGATATCTGGAGGTGATTGGAATGCGAAGCACACTTTCTGGGGTTCGCGTATTACTCTACCAAGAGGCCGATCTCTTAAAAGCTGTCTCGATGCTCTTCACCTTACTCCAATATCTACTGGCGAACCAACGATTTGGCCAACGGATCAAAAGCGGTCTCCAGATTTACTAGACTTCTTTATTACCAAAGGAATCAGTCATCTCTATTCTACCGTTGAACCAAGCCTAGATGGATCGTCTGATCATACACCGGTAATCCTCACGTTGAGCACCTCTATTGCTTATGTTGAACCAGCTGACATGCTATGTAATCGAAAAACAGACTGGCAAGGGTTTCGTAGCTACCTAGAGGAAAATATTCAACTAAATATCCCCTTGAAGACCCCCGAAGATGTTGACAAAACCTGCGAGTCGCTCACAAATTTGATTCAAGTGTCTGCGTGGAAAAATTCACCTTACTTACCTCATTCAACAGCTATGAGTGTCCAATCTGCAGATGTCAAGGCGAAGATCGTCGAAAAGAGACGACTACGTAGAGTTTGGCACCAATCTCAGCACCCTGAAGACAAAACAGCCTTTAACAAAGCTGCAAAAGAACTCAAGTTGCTACTACCAGAAATTGCTAACTCTTCACTCCGTTACACCCTTGAAAAAGTGTCATCTCAGGGAAAAGGTGAAACTTCACTCTGGAAAGCTACTAAAACCCTTAAAAAGCCCCAAGAACATATTCATCCTCTTAAACACTTAAATTCATGGGCGAGAACGGACGCTGAAAAAGCAGAAGTGTTTGCGAATCATCTGGAGAATGTATTTAAACCTAATGATGGTATCGAAGACTACGACGTTGATGATCTACTCCGCCAGGATCTCCAGCTGTGCTTGCCACTCAAACCTATATCACCAAAGGAAATCGCCAGTGAAATTAGTCGGTTGAATTCAAATAAGGCCCCTGGATTTGACTTAATTACACCCACTATAGTTAAAAAGCTACCTCGAAAATGCATTTCACTACTTACCTCAATCTTCAATGCAACTCTAAGATTGTCATATTTTCCAAAAATGTGGAAAGTGTCGGAAATCCTTATGATCCACAAACCCGGAAAATCACCCCATGAGGCCTCATCCTATCGTCCCATTAGTCTCACTCCAGTGCTCTCAAAATTATGGGAGAAGATTTTCTTAACCCGTCTGAAAGAAAACATAGACCACTACAACATTATCCCCCAGCATCAGTTTGGATTTCGGAAGCATCACTCCACAATAGAGCAAATACACCGAGTCCACAACGAAATCAGACGCTGCTTTGAGATGAAATTGTACTGCTCGGCGGCATTCCTTGATGTTCAGCAGGCCTTCGACCGAGTTTGGCATAAGGGACTCCTGTACAAAATAAAAGATAAACTTCCGCACTCGCTCTTTCTAATTATCAAGTCCTACCTCGAAGACAGGCTTTTTCAAGTAAAGCAGAGAGACGCCAGATCTACACTTCGACCCATAATAGCCGGTGTACCTCAGGGTTCGGTACTTGGCCCTGTACTTTACAACATATTTACCTCTGACTTACCAACAGACAAAGATGTAACCATAGCGACATACGCCGATGATGTAGCTTACCTCGCTAGTGATGATCTCCCATCAACGGCCAGCAACAAACTTCAACGCCTACTTGATTGCACTCATAGATGGATGAAAAAGTGGCGCATCCGGGCTAGTGCTCAAAAATCGAACCACATTACGTTCACTTTGAGAAGGGGAAACTGCCCACCTGTCAGTTTTGGAGATGTTACACTGCCGGAATGCGATCAGGTAAAATACCTGGGTTTTAACTTGGATAGAAGGCTCACCTGGACCTATCACATTAAGAAGAAACGCGATGAAATTAACCACAAGTTCCGAGGTCTATATTGGCTCATGGGTAGAAACTCTGTCCTATCTATTGATAATAAGCTCCTGATTTACAACTCCATCCTAAAACCTATCTGGACCTATGGAATTCCCCTATGGGCCACTGCTAGCAAAAGTAACATCATGTGCATCCAACGAATTCAAAATAACATTCTGCGTAACATAGCAAATGCCCCGTGGTTCTCAAAAAACGACGAGATCCACGAATATCTTAATGTCCCCACAGTCCAGGCTGAAATTGAAAAACACAGGAAGAAGTACGCATACCGTCTCTCGATCCATCCAAATGTCCTGGCAAATGATCTTTTAAAACCCTTACCTAGAAGACTGAAAAGGAAGGATGTACTATAAAAAGGCAGATGAGTCGCTGGCCTCGTCGCCTAAACGCCATTTAAATTCATGCCATCTGCTTATAGTCTTGCGACTGATTGCAGATTTTAAATACGAAAAAAAAAAAAAAAAAAAAAA
>JAEBDU010006344.1:0-15047 GCA_016802625.1 Heliconius numata | reverse complement strand
TGCAAATAAGGGGTTGAAAGTTTGTATAGGTTTTTTTTAAATCGTCACCAATTTTTATAAAATTTGAAATTCAGACTCTTAAACGTATATAATTAAACACATGTTTCATGGTTTTCTAGAATTCACCCCCTAATGGTGCAAATAAGGGGTTGAAAGTTTGTATGGGAAAATTCTTAAATCGCCACCGATTTTTATAAAATTTGAAATTAAGACTCTTAAACGTATATAATTAAACACATGTTTCATGGTTTTCTAGAATTCACCCCCTAATGGTGCAAATAAGGGGTTGAAAGTTTGTATGGGAAAATTCTTAAATCGCCACCAATTTTTATAAAATTTGAAATTCAGACTCTTAAACGTATATAATTAAACACATGTTTCATGGTTTTCTAGAATTCACCCCCTAATGGTGCAAATAAGGGGTTGAAAGTTTGTATGGGAAAATTCTTAAATCGCCACCGATTTTTATAAAATTTGATATTTAGACTCTTAAAAATATTTAATTGAACATATGTTTCATGGTTTTCTAGAATTCACCCCCTAAGGGTGCAAATAAGGGGTTGAAAGTTTGTATGGAACAATCTTTAAATCGCCACCGAATTTTATAAAATTTGAAATTTAGACTTAAAAATATTTCATTGAACACATGTTTCATGGGTTATTAGAATTCACCCATAAATACGCAAGCGAAGCTGCGCGCGTCCGCTAGTTAATAATACATTTGTACGGATTTGTATTGAGGTTATTTAAGATTTTTTTTCAATACTTGGCAGAAGTTTTAGGTAACAAGAGTTGTTTTCTTAATGTATCATATAATAAACCAGTTAAAAATGTTTAGGTTAAGTTTCATGAAAATAACAAAATATTAGATTTTAAAGTAATTTATTAAATCTTCAGCGCTATTTGAGCTCTGGTCTTATATAATGATATTTTATTACATTCTAGTAAAACTGTTATTGTTAAGAAGCAACCAGGAATGAGAGTAATTGTGAATAGAATACTTCAATATGAGTATTCTACGAACGAGTTTAGTTTGAATTTATTAAATTTTTTTTAATAATCTGAATTTAAAATATAAACAAACAAGAAATCTAAATAATTAAGTAAAATAAAAACTTATAGAATTTTTTAGGTTACTGGGTACTCACTTGCTGTAAATCTACAAATATATTATTTCACAAGAAGTGATAACTTGCAGGCATTTCATAGCAAAAAAATCGTAGTCCATTTCATAGAAAATGAATACATACGGTCCATAAATTTAAACTTATCAAGTCTTATAAATTGCACTTCCAGTTAGCATACAATACGGAAATTGGTACGGAACCCTCAGTATGCGACCCCGACTCGCATTTGACCTAATTTTTTGTTATCGACAACACCTACATAAGAGAAATTGGTCAGTAATAACGTTTTCAAATTCGTCTAAAATAAGTTTGTTTAGGCAAGTCAAACAGCAGCTTTAATTAAAAGTCGGAATCAACAAATATTATCTTAGGCACTGTTATAATTCCGTGGATGTGTTAGTCAGCCAATATCTTTAGCATCACGCTGTTTTTTATGATAACTCTTTTAATTCTATTCTCATCTTTATGCCCATATTTATAGAAAGCACCATTATTAATATCTTTTTTATATTTATACGTTGTCCCGCATACAGCAGGTAAAGCAGAGAAAATTTAACTATTCAGTTGAGACACTTTACTCTACACAAACTCGAACTTAAGATGTTGAGGATTGGTGGAGATTAACGCCGCTTTTTTTCTTATCAGAGCTGAGTTAAGATAATATATCAACATAATTATGATGTGCTGACAGAAAAATGTCATCATTTTATTTTTTTTGTAAATATTTTAAAACCTTATAATTTTTCACTTGCTTTTCTATAATGATTATGATATAAAAGTTATGACAGGCAGCCGATAATGCTTTCTCATACTTAACTACGGTCGTCTGATTTTATAATTAATATATAATATATTGAGAGCCCTCGTGGTATAGGGGCACTAAGTGTGAGTGTAAACGTGACAGGTTATGGGATCGATTCCCACTCGAGGCAATGAAATATTTAACATTTTCATATCTTCGGTCTGTTGTCGAGGCAAAGCGTGGTGTTGAGTAACTATCTCTCTGCAATTCAGCAGAAAATGGGTAACGGAGAGTTTTTACACTAGATTCCTGGCTATCCTACTGTACGCGGGACACAGCGTAACACAAAATAAATATAAAATATAAAGTACAATAGATTATTATGTCGTGCTTATAATACGCCTGAGATAACAATGTAAATAGGCGATGTATTTATTTTTTATTTCTTCCGCGGAATTTCGGGAATAAAGGACGATAAGTATGAAATGTTTATAATTATTTGTTATCAGGGGTCCGGATACAACAGGAGTTAGCTAAAAGTTAATGAATACTTATAAATAGAATTTATATAAAATGCCTTCTCTAGTGGTCTATACTATTTAATTTTTTTTTTTAAATTATGAATAATTTTATTATTGTTTTATCTTAATACTAGCGACCCCCTTGCGGCTTCGCCCGCTTTTACTACTGGATTATTCATATAATGTATGTTTGCAAAGAACTAAGATTTTTAAGATAATGTGAAAACTAATTAAACTCTAATGCAACCCGCATTTTCGTAGTTTCAATAAGGATTTTCCAATTGTTTTACTCGGCAAGGATTTTTTAGTAGGTACCGTAATTTTAAATCTGTTCAAGAACTTATTAAAATATATTTAAATGACTATTTTTAGATAGTTAAATGACTATTTTTAAAAGGAAGAAATTATAAACAAAAGCCTTCGTACTAATAACTACTACAAAAAATATGAAACCAAATATATCGCGCTGAAATAATACATTCAACTCCAATTATCCAATACGTGCAAACGCATCTAAATCTTCGTTGCTATGCCTCTATAGCGGGCGGGTTTTTTTTTCGAGCTTGTGGTTAATGCTGAAGAGGGTATTGTATCCCTGATGAAAAGCAAGCACTACGTGGCTGCCTGTGACGAAAATTTAATAGAATGCATTGGCCGGGAATCGAACCCGGGCCGCCCGCGTGGCAGGCGAGCATTCTACCACTGAACCACCGACGACTACTCATGACGCGCTTGTATAAGCAAAACGTCGCGGGGCGCGTTTCGCAGCAAGGATGTTTTGATATTGTAACAACTTCTAAAATACTTATTAAAATGAAAAAACAGTAAAAAACAGTTTTGATCTACATTAAATGGCCAACGTAACTAATATACTTATTTATATGCTGAGAGTAAGGGATAAGTAAAACTTGAGTAACATACAGCTGAAGTGTCAACGGCGTGATGTGTCAACAATTAAATGCGTTTTTCTCTAAAACTATTCGCAATTTCGAAATAGCGTAAAAAGCAAATTTTATCTTCGTTTAACGTAGAAAATTAATAAAGTATTTTAAAGGATAAGGATTAATACCATTATGGAAAAATATCCCTCACAATAAAAAATATATTGAAATTACAATTTTTAGACAGAAATATGATCACTACACGTTATCCTTAAAAGATAAAAATATGCTCTCGCGGACTTTTTTGTAGATCTTATTAATAGGAACAATACTCCAGTACATTATTTTCATGTAGTGCTTACCATTAAAGCAGCGCATGCGCGAAAGTGTCTCAACGGGTAGGACTTTAGACACATTTATCGTATTTATGTTAATTTACATAAGAATGTACAAATAATAAACTATATATAAACCTTCCCTGAGAAATACTCGACCTAATGGTGAAAACCGCATAAAAATCCGTTGGGTGGTTTAGAAGAAGAAGAGTTAGAAAGTTCAGACAGACACGAAAAGCGACTTTGTTTTATAAGATATAAGATAAGATAAGATAAGATAAGATAGGATAGGATAGGATATCATTGGAAATAACAAAGACCGAACTTGTTGGGTGACAATTGGCAGAATTCGACGCCTACATTGATCTCGATCGCTATTACAAAATAATTTTTATTATAAACATTCCTTAGACTCACTGTAAATATAGCTATTTAGGGTTCAATTTCCACTTAAAAACAGATAATTATTAAGAAATTGATAAAAAATAAATATTTTCCATTTTTCTCCCTCCGGTAACAAGACAAAACATCAAGTTGAGTTCCGATACTCAATACGTAATATCTGGAAAATTGGGCGGTGCATGGGAAACGGAGTGTCTTAACATTAGGTTCCAAGTCTACCTTGCTATATGCGGGACATAGCATGAAACTAAAAAAAATATTATATATATCCCAACTACACCATAATATCGTAAAAAGTTATCTATAAGATAGTACTATACAACTCACCTGATTGGGCCCTGTCAGGTTCAGCCCACAGGAGTTGCAGCGAAGACATTCCTCGTGATAATGATTGTTGTCGTACAATGGGGACGGTTCTGAAATATAACTTGCATTGAGAAACTTCAACTATGTACATATATAGAAAGAAGACATAGAAGTTGGAAAATAGATTATTAAGATTTTTTAAGTTTTACTTGTTAGTTGAGCTTAATTTCATTACCTTTGCCCACTATCCATGTATTTAAAGTTCATTTCTATAAAGTACTATTAATGTACAACGAGATTTTAAATCCAAAACCAAAACAATCTAATCTATACAATCAAATTGAATCCCATAAATCCGTTGTAATCGACTTCAACAAAATAAATAATAGCATTGAATCCTAGTATTTGGTAATATTTCAAATGATCTCCAATATAGATAGCGCAATTGTCAATTAACTTTATGAAGCGTACATTCGACGAAAGTTAAATAAAGGCTATGTTAAAATAAAAAGAACATAATATCTCAGTTAATTTAGTATCTGTAGGTAAAATATTTTTTATGTATACCTACACAAAAATGACATGAGAATAAGTGAATACAATGGTATATCCAGGAAGTATATTTAGTGGAGACGGAGAAACAGAAGTGGATGGGGAAAGGACTATTGCTGCCGGTAACAGAGTTAACCCTGCTTTAGTTGTTTATTTTTGATGAGATGATAATTGTTGACATGCTGATACTCCAGCACAGCTGCACGTTTCCCCGTACTCATGCAGTGTTGGTACCGACGCTGTTATACGGCAGCGAAACGAGGGTATTACAGAAGAAGAATGAAAGAAAGATGATTGCTGTGGAGATGCGATCTTTTCTTAGAATATGAGAAGTCAGTTTATCTGATCGAGTCCGCAATGAAGAAATACACAGAATGGCAGGTACTAGCGACGATATCACGGTGATAAGGAAGATAGACGAAATGAAGGCTTTCCAAAGGTATTTCCAATACTAATTAATGCATTAGGAAAAATATGATTAACAATACTCTACCGTAATTTACTTACTAGGTTAGTAGAACAACGAAATGAATTATCGATATGTCTATGATTTACAAAGATTGAGAAAGGTTGTACTGCAAACTATAGCAAACCATACAAAGTACGCTTACATAAGTTTTGTTACTGATTTTATATGGCCTTTTGACACGGTATTTTATTTTAAAGCTGATATTTATGTGGATCGAGTAAAGAAATACATTATTACTATAATAAGTCGCGTGACATTGTTAATAAAATTTATAAATATTAAAAATATATGTAAAATTCTAATAGTCCTTTTTGTCTTAAGGTGCCTGCCAAATTTTATTAGTTGTATTTAGAAAATTAGCAAAATATATTTTTTTAGAATCATTGGATTTCTAATTCATTTAGGTGCATGAATATTTTAATGAACAATGAAAACTTGCATGAATTGAGTGTATGCCAAATTGCTTGGTCGCTGAAAGTGAAAGCGTTTTACCCTGGCTAGACGCCAAAGGGCAGACTAGCACCGCTGGGAGGAGTGCCAAATTTTCGTCAAGTTTTCGTAAATCCTATACTAATTTCACATTATAGATATCTATTATATATTTTCCTGCATATTTTCTCCCTTTCATTGAACAAAAGTGTTCACAATATGTGCCACACTTATATGTTTTATGTAAATTATGTAAGGCTCTACCTTAATTGTTTTAATATCTACAATATTGTTTTAGAATTCCATTACCTTATCGTTGGCACTTTTCGAATAATAAAGTTATCATAATTTTATACAAATTAGTTAGCTATACAAATATCATAAAAGGTACTAGCAAATTTTATTGTAGTACTAAAAGTACGCAATACAGAGTAGGTTATAATTAAAGCGATCACAGGCAGTAAAATGAGCAGTAAATAGGTATTTCATTCTTTATTGCTCCTGATACGATAATGTTTATTTCAAAGTAAGTCGTTTTGCAAATAAAAAATAAGCTCATTACGTTTAAAGGATACATTTGTGAGGTAAATCTACTTTCATTTACAATTTTGTTTTATGATACTATTTACTATGTAATTTCAGATATTATAGTCTGAATATTATAGAGCTTTTTCAGAACAATGAGTTACAGGTAACTCTTTTTTCCAATTTAAAAATTAAAATGTATATGAAGAATCCTATCCCTAGGATCTCTCGGATCTTTGTTTAATGCAAAGATTCTAGGGATGGTTTACATTTCGGCTTCGAATGAATGATTAGAATTACAGCTATGATACCACAGGCATTTATTAAAGCATTCAATAGATCGAAAGGTGGATTATATTGGCTTTTGTTAACACGTCACAGTTAACAAGTGAAGTCAAGTTTTGCTTTAAGCTTTGTTTTTAAATGAGATAAACTTTTATAAAGATTATTTAAAGAACTGATTTGGAATAACTAATAGCGTTACTTTTTTCAAAGATTCTATTTAAGGAAAAATCAAAACATAAAATATAGAGCCCCTCATATAGTTTAACAGAGAGTGGAAAGATGGTATTCTGTAGGCAAAGAATGGGAGGATTGCGGATTCTAGAAGACCTTATATTCTCTTGAAGTCCATCTTTACTTTTATTTGGTCTTGCTCCATTCTTGGCAGCAATTTGAATGCATTTTTAGGTTGCTGTCGATAATGTAATAAAAAATTGAACGGAGATGACAATGACAAGCATTTTTTTTTTGGTTTGGTTGTCCGATATAAAAAGTCCCTTGAGATGATTTTCAGTGAATTGCGAAGATATAGGTACTCTGCTGAGTGGCAAGTCGACGTCACAATTGCCATTTCTTTGTAAACCACTTTCCGTGTTAGAATAGTCTGCGACATTTTCTCTATACAGTAGAAAACTAATGACATATAGATTATACATGTCTACTTCATATAATGATTGAGATGAATTAAAGTAAAAATATAAAGAAGGAGAAATAATAAGAATACAGAATAAACGTTTAGGGAAGTATTATCCTTTAAATAAAAAATACTTGGATGGTTCATATATAATTTTTTGCTGGCTATCATTAACCATAACATTTATAGTATCTGACTTCTTCATAAACAATAGACGCGAGAAATTTACGTGACAATACTCCGTGATAGTTCCTGTCACGAGAACACTATCGTAGACACTCATAATAATGTCAACGTGACAGCAATATGCAATCGAAATGATATTTGATCTATCCAGAGAAACTTTTGAATTCCTGCTCGTGGAGACAATAGCTCAGTGTCTAGATTCTTGTCGTTTTCAAATATTACTTAAATAATTTTAGTTAATCCTTCCAAGTATTTAAATACAGTTGAAAAGTTATTTCAAGTTTCTTTTAAAGTTAATTTATGTAAATATGAGAACAAAGTCCGTCTGTCAGATTTATTTTAAGTCTTGTGGTAAACGATTTGGCTAATGATCAGTAATTTTATGTAGAATTATATTGTACTTATTTTAAAAGGAGTAATATATCATTTCATATTAGTTTTTGTTAGATAACTTCTTAAAACTAAGGCAGGAATGTTAAATAAATTGAGAATAAAGAAAAGGATGAAAAATTGAGAACGAAATTACTAATGATGTAGGAAATATTAAAAAAAAACACGCTAAATCATACTGAAGTTCTTAATTTAGTTAATTAAGGGCTTAAAATACATAAATATAGTTCCTATTAAAAATACTTGAACTTCAAAAAGTCTCTTAAACATACAACGATTTAATTAAAAATTATTAATATTAGATTGAAGATATGAACTTTCGAAGCGTATTGTTTATTATTTGTAAACCGTTACTAATATTCACGAAAATAACAACTTCAAGATAAATAAAGCTTCTAATTTTAATAACTTCTTTAATAGTTAATTGCGAGGCTATGTAATTATTATCTTATATTAAAAAACTCTTAGGCTCAACTCAGCTTATTTATATTAATCATTTTATATTTTTAATTTAATAGATTTTGTATAAAGATTTAATATAAGAAATTATAATTTATTACTTACCATTGTTTTCATATAAAGTTTTTTATTTATATTTACAAAACGCGTCTCTATTAAAAGTAAAAAGTTAAGCTTTATTAAACTAATTGGTGTTTATATTTATTTACTTTTACATTTAATATCTATTATTTTAAAAGCAATTAGGTTAATATTACTGTCTAAATGTCACACCTTCACACAATGTCAGTACCAATTCACATCACTTGTACAAAAAATTAATAAATACAGGCAAAAAATTCTAAAATAGACTATAAAATATTTTTAGTTTCGTTAGTAGGCCCTTTATTAGGAAAACCTGTTCGTTGTAAAGTCAATTTCTACTGATGGTCCGCAAATATTTACTCGCGATTTTAGCCTGTCAACGTAACGTTGTAGGTTATTCGTTGTGTGAATGTCACTTTCGTTTTAGTAAACATGGCAGCGTTAGTGGGCAACAGATGACGCGGGCGTGCGAGCCTGCGCCGGGCGACCGCGCTCATCTCATCCTCCTCAGAGTCGAAGGTCCGTGCGAGCTCACTGCCAGTTCAAAGTGGCTGTGCGCTCTGCCCGCCTAAACTGACGAAGGCGCCACTGTAAAAACCTCTCCCGATGATGAAACTCACCCTGGTCCTTCTCGTCGATAAAGCAGTCGTGTGGGAGAGAGATATCGAAGGTACGAGTGAATCGATTGGTTGGCGGAAATGGGCGGGGACCGAGCACGTGGCAGATCCATTTGTAATATGAGATGCGTTATAGTATGTTGATAGTGTATTGTTGTTTAACGTATTTCGAATTTTCCCCGCTACGGGGCGCTGTCAACTTAGAGTCGCAAGTTTATAACATCGGTATAATGCTTGCCACTCTACTACCATTATTTTTTATATTTTTAAAAAATATGAAGGATTTTTTTTTTGCGTCACGCATATAACAGGTTAGGCAAAGGTAGCCTAGTGGTAAGATACTCCGTACATCACTTGCCTCAATTCTTGACACATTGTTTGTTGGGGGCGGAACTTAACGCCGCGCTTTGCTTTGTACAAGAGTGAGGAAATAAAAATAGTTCCTGCTCGTAAGTAGGAATCAAACCCGCAATCTTATCACATGAAGAATTTTTATTTAAGAATAGAATTGTTATAGTGTTTTTCTTACCAGTTTGTGTGCTGGAATCGAAGAATGTGCTAGTAGTTTCGACAGTCATGGTGCCAATGGTTCCATCTAATATTTGTGTGGACGAATCGCGGCGGCCTCGAGCGCGCATGCATGCATCATCACTCTGTGAACTTTGCCTACGAAAATTACGACAGCGTATCATTTCTTCCGTAGTAGACTGTCTTCGAAAACCACGTGCTATAAGTATTTCTTCTGTAGTAGATTGTCGTCTGAACATAGTTCTTTCAGGCGGTCGAGCACAAGGGCTGGGATCACGACTAGAACATGAACTTGATTCAGGACTTCGTGCTCGACCTACTCGAGCACACGATGCCTGTCTCCTAAGCCGACTCCGCCTTCTGGCTGCAGAAGGACTTAATTCACCACCACCAGCCCTATCTGGACTTAGCTGGTTTCTCTCACGACGGGGACGTGCTGCTGAATCTGGGCTTAACGAATCTCTTCTGGCTTTTCCAGCGTCATCTGGATCCAATGACGGACCAGAATCTCGACGCCGTGTCCCCGGAGGACCAGTAGGGTCGTCAAAAGCTGTTGCTTGTCTTTGTAATCTGCCTAGTCGACGTTCTGGGCTGGCTGTTGCACGTGAGTCCCTTCTAGCTCGGCCACACTGCGTTGTTGAATCTCGTCGAGCTCCTAAGTTCGGCGGAGTTTTCCCACTAGGAGTTACTGCTTGTGTCGCTTGAGCAGATTGAGAAGCTTGCGTTGTTTGCGTAGCATTAGTTGTAGGTACTGTGGGTGACGTAGGTGAAGGGGTAACTGCCGATGTTATAATAGTTGGCATAGTCATTGGTGGGCAATCGCCATCTGAACGAGTTGGCTCATGTACAGTCACTACGGTTACGGTAGGTGGATGTGATGTAGGGCCTGGATCCGAAGATGCCTCTACAAACGATGGAGGACCCGGAGTTGGTGGTGAAGCTCTCCTCTTCTTATGAGTAGCAACTATTCTAGGTGGTGGAACCACAACAGAATCACGTCGGTGACGATGACCCTCAACAGAGTCTCTACGTTCCTTGCCGTCACCGGAGCCACGTCTTTTGATGCGTCGTTCCCTTGATGCCATAATTGTTGTAGAGTCCTTGCGTTCTAAATTTGTTGGAAAGTCTGATTTAAAATCATGAGGGACAGCAGCCTTTGAATCACGCCGCCTAGAGACTGAAGATTTAATCCCAGAATCAGCTGAAGAATCCCGACGACGTCTAGGTGGTGGTTCATGGCGAGTCCACGGTAAAGATCGGGCCAAATCTGCTAAAGTTTCACGTCTTGAAAGTGGGGCTCTCTGTCGTCTCGGTGCATTACTTCCACCACCGCCCCATTCGCGAAGTATGTCTGTAAGCTGTGCTAAAGAAGAACGTCGACGGCGTGGTCCTCCTATGAAATAAAATTAAATGCTTTTTTACAATAAGATTACTTACTTTAAATATAAATAAAAAATATGGGAAAATTATATATTATATGTTTAGTATACGATTTAGTAGTAACATTTTACCTCGAGGTTGATCCGCGACGTCGGGCTCTGGTGGTGAAAGGCAGCACACCTGAGCAGCAGAATCTCTCCGGTTGCCTAGACGTTGTCGTAGCGTATTCTCTTCTAACGCGGAACGTGTCAGCTCGTCCCATCCATTCCCTCCAGCCCACACAAGCCCCACTTGGTGAGATAAGATCGGTAGATTGCAGACGAAGCATATTGCCGTCATTGTCCTGTCACATAGGAAAATACACGTTACATATATTGAAAAAAAAAAAGTTGCAATTAACAAATGCAATAATGAAGGTAGATTATTTTAACGAATCTAATTTTAATGAACTACCCGACAATCACTCACGCTTTATTATTATGAAAATATGTAATATGATACATGTTGGCACTTTGAGGACTACTTCGTATACAAAGCGTGAAGGCGCATATCGCGCCCTTGTTTTCGCATCACCGGCCTGATAACTGAACGCGGTGCGATATTAAGTAATAACCGCTCCCATGCGTGACGACATGTGTATTGTATCAATAAACTATTGATGGCGTATTCAAATATTTTCTCCTTCATTGATATTGTTATTTGAATTGATCATCATCATCGTCATCAACAGCCATCTTTTGTCCACTGCTGGACATAGGCCTTCCCCAATTTTCGTCACCACACTCGATCCTCAGCTCGATTTGAATTGGTAGTGCCAAAATATTAAAGAACTAATAGAGAAAAGTTTCCAAATTCCTAAGACTAGATTAGGAAGATGATAATGTTTATTAAGGGCGCTTCTTCTGAAGGTTTAATTATATAAATTTATCGCAGGATATTGGTATGATTCATAATAAAGCGGTGTTATTACGTCGTCAGGAACGTGATGTGTTGATAAGCCTATCTATTGCCTATTCGCCTGAATGAGTCTCCCCCTTGGCACGTCTAAGAACGATTTGGCACTGCATGGAGATGTACCAATATTTGACGAAATGGAAACTTTCAGTGTGTTCAATCGCTCCAAAATTATCTGTTCAATGAATTTCAAGTGATTGTATACTAAGCAAAGTTTGGCTTTAATTTGGTTACTTCGTGAGTTTGATTGAAGCTTTAATTGACAGTGAAAGATGAATATCTATAATATTTCGCCAGTTATAAACCAAGGAAAGGTCAACTTAAATTTGAAAATATATTTGTAATTCAATAGATTTACAAATAAAATAATATTTCCTTAAACTACTTAACTATCTTTTATAGCTTCACGCTCTATGCCTATCAAGCACGATAGGCACATGGAACCTAGTGCTAAGACACTTCGCTCGCCATTTTTTGGCCAATTTTCGAGACATTGTGTCTTGACAGGCGAAACTCAACGCTGCATTTCGTCGTCACCGGAACAACGTAGGTTTTTACAGCGTTTATAATAAGAATCAATAATATGTGATATACTTTGCGACTAACATTGCCAAAAAGATAATTTGCATTCTGTTTTCTCATTATTATGTTGAATTATTAGTAGATTTTATTTACATATCTATTTTTATATACAATTTTATATGATAAAAATATCAAAAACAATAAATAAAAAAATATTTTACACTATTTTTCCAACTTATTTTAAAAACTAAGCAATAATGCTGATAATAGCTTCTAAAGAATCGCTTAGTGTGCTTAGTAATTCTTAGGTTAAAGCTTGCTATCTAAGACATAATCTATTGGCTCAAGCAGTATGTCAAGTGGCTGGTTGACACTATAATGTTGCCACAATTATTTATATAATATAATACATTTGCATATAAAGTGTATTAGGCTTGTATTTATAAACCGCTCTTAACTCTAAGATCGATCTTGAGATGCAGTTTTAATTCATAAATAATATGTCTGTGAATTAAAACAGCATCTTAAGATTGATCTCAGACTTTTTTATATATACAGACCTTTGTGTGCTTCTAGATACTGATTCAATTTGAATTATTTCTATGCTTACCTCTTGAGATTTACCGTTGAAGCTATAATACGATATGTTTTGACCTGTTGGCTAGTTTACCAAAGCTGATAATCATGGCTTCCATATACAGGGTGGAAGAGGCAGCGCTTCTTTTACTGAAACTGCATATAGGGTAACATATTTCAAACCCAGAAGTAAAAAAATTAATCAAGGTACCTCAACAGTTTGGACGTAAGATTTTTTTTTCATTTTACGATTTTTATCCATACCTGTATTTCGTGTCACGCACACATACGTACGCGACGTTGCCGCTTTGACAGATAAGTGTGTGCGTGCCTATGTTATACTTTACAAATGGCGTTTTATTTTAAAATGATAATTTTATTATTTATTTTGTTTGAAAAAATAACTTTTTCATTTTTGGGAATTTTTTTTTTTCTGACTTATATTAGGCTTTTATAGAGTAGTTAAGACTGTGGTTTCATTTAAAGTGGTGCTGACAATTCCACCCTGTATACTCCATGCTAATAAAAAATGCTTAGATATTTTTTTATTAAATTAAGCAGCAACATGCATGCATATAATATGATGACGTGCATACATGGTTACACGAGTCAGTGTTCTACAATTTAATATTAAAAATAAATACCAAGAATAAATCTAAGCAATTTTTGTAGGATATTTCTTTATAGTATTTTGCATTTTTATTAGATGTAATAATTGAAGTTTTTAGACGTATTCTTGTTTTTTTTTTCTATTTATCTATCAATAGCACAGGACAATATCATGCTAGGAAGATCCGGGGAACCTGTAGTGCCGTAGTCGAGGTGAAGGGGATTGCATGTCGAAAGCCGAGGCATGGGGGCGAGGCTAGTTCAGGGTAATTCGACATATATCACATCAAACACTTTGTAAATCTGAAACAATATTAGGTATTAGTCTGATTAGTGTGAAGTGTGAAGTTTTTATCCATTAAATGAACTCCTATCTATTGATGATGTATGGAAATTTGTGATATTTAAATGTATGTGTATGTATTGACATGTGGAATATCGTGCAGAATAATTACGGATATGATTTTTTTAAAGTTTAAATAACATTATTAATTTTAGTATAGTTTTTTTAAATATTTAATGGACGTTAAAATGTTCTATAAATAGTACACACTAAGAAGACTTCTTAAATCTTAAAATAATTAAAATAACTATTTAATCTTAAATCTTTCTACTTATTACCTAAAGCTTTCGTACTATCTCGTAGCGAGACGAAGAGTTAGGTTTCTGCCAAAGCTAACCAAGAGCTTTTATATTTCTCAATAGTATTAAGCGCAGGCGGTAGATGGCGGAGCTTCTAGTAATCTGATACATTTTCTGCAAAGTGCTGGTAGAGATTCCCAATGTATGGGATAGATGGCGTTGCTTATTTTTTCTGTGACTTTTCCGATATTATTGCTTAAAATATGAAATTTATAAAATAAAATCAGCATCATATTTTTTTATTTTAACGATTTGTTTTTTCATATATAAGTGAATCTTCTCACTAATAATAAATTACGTATTACCAATAATTTTTATTAATTTCATTTATTCTTAGAAAACTACCCAAAGGATATAAAAGCATGATCTTAAAATATTTCTGTTAAAACAATTTAAATTATATAAATTATTAACAAATTAAGTCAATATTAGGGTTTCGTCCAAGCAGATATTATACTGATTTACTTAATAGCTTCCAAATATTATGAAGTAAAAACCCTATACAAATACTACAAAGAGATTTACTCTATACTTGTATATTTAGTGGACGGCAGTGTAGACCTTAAATTGGTGTACTTAAGCTTGAAAATAGCATGAAAAGTTTCTATTTAAGTAACAAAGTACCAATTGAGATTTCAACGTTTTCAATTTTACCCCTAGGTATGTTACCAATTAATTTTCTTAGCTACGTTCGTTAAAGCAGCTCGAAATGAGACTCTAGGCACAAAGCCTTTTAAATGTTAATATTTGATATAAGTGGCTAAGTCGGTGGCAATCGTTTAAATAGCTGAAATAGCGCTCAAAAGCATTAGTGGAAGCATTATTTAGCAAATTTGTCTAAAAGTGAGTTTTTAGACGATTAATTGGGGCAATTTATGTTGGATTTTAAGGAAAA